>AWOL01S0013486.1:28669-52109 GCA_000715115.1 Nicotiana otophora | reverse complement strand
AGTCATGATTTATGTGAAAGGTATTATGCCAAGTTGTGTAGAGATTGTGATTGTGATACACCTCCACCCGCATACATTGGGGTGAGGCGGCATGACCATTTTGTGTGGGGATTATGGTATAGAGATTGTGATTGTGATACACCTCCACCCGCATATATATTGGGGTGAGGCAGCATGACCGCTTTGTGTAGGGATTATGGTTGTCACGACCCGGAATTCACTAGTCGTGATGGCACCTAACCCATCCCGCTAGGTAAGCCAATTAACGATTTTCCATTTTCAATTAATTTAATAACACAATTTAACAAAGGAGTTATCTAAGTCTTATACATCCCCAAAGACTGGTAGCATAAATCATGAGCTTCTAAGAATAGAATTTACAAGCTGATATGAAGTAAATACATCTTCTGTTTGAAAAGTACATAAACAGAGTTTTTATAAATCTAGGGCTACCATGAACAAGGGACAGCTACAACAGGAATACAGGTATATCTTCAATCCCGGCAACCATAGAACACAGCAACAACAACAACCAATATCTGCACGCAATGTGCAGAAGTGTAGTATCAGTACAACCGACCCCATGTACTGAGTAAGTATCTTGTCTAACCTCGTCGAAGTAGTGACGAGGCTTTGGTTAAAAGATGCTCATTGATAAAACCTGTAATGTAACTAACAATAAAACTATACTACAGTACAACATAGTAGAGCATACTAAATGATTATACAAAGCAATAACGGAGTACTAAAAGAAAATGCAATTCAACAGGTATCAAAATCTCACCCAATCCTTTCCTAAGAGCGAAAGCCAATAAACCACAACAATCACATCAAAACTTTCATAATGTGAAAAATATACCCAAGATATCAAATTCAACGGCACGGAAACACCCTTCATGCATTTATCTCATCCTCATCAATTATGCGTAAAGCAGTACCAAACAAATGATAGAAATGCCGATAACAGAAATGACATAGTGGGAAATACGCAAATAACTATGGAGGACGAGAGTGTACATGAGAACATCAGTAACACGCTGAACATGAAGCATATATGTAATGACAATGATTAGGAAAAAGGAATGTAATTTCGACTAACTAGAAAGGTGAAGGCATGAAGACAAATATGACAAATAATGAAGCGGACACATGATCTTTATAAGTTAGCAAGTAAGGACATGAATGACTAGTATGGAAGAAGACCTACACTTAAGTGCAACAAAACAGATTGCATGGATGAAATCCTAACAACATGAAATAGGCATGATATTAGCAAGTTTAAGCAAATAGAAGGCAAGATAGCATGACAACAAGGTGATAGAGGATAAAGACAGAACATTAACGACATATCACATACATGAACACGACAATAACAACTCCAGGTAAAGACATGAAGGTATCTGCAAGAAAGCAATATCACAACATAATGCATGTTCTTCGTCCTCACTTGCATGGACACACCCTTCGTGCCATGAACTCACCATAACATGAAAGTGTAATAATATAAATACAATGGCATGGCATCACCCTTCGTGTTTTTACTCACATAACATGGAACGGCATAACCCTTCGTACTTTTACTCTCAATAATATGACACGACATCACCCTTCTTGCTTTTACTCTCAATAATATGGCACGGCATCACCCTTCGTGCTTTAACTCTCAAATAATATGGCACGGCATCATCCTTCGTGCTTTAACTCTCAAATAATATGGCACGACATCACCCTTCATGCTTTACACTCTCCCTCACATGATAATGCATAAACAAAGGCACGACATCACCCTTCGTACTTTATACTCCTCTTTACCAAGCATATGTATATCAATGACAAACAAGGCAGGAAGCATAAATAACGTCAAGGGAAATGTTTAAACGAATATTTCAAATGAATCCCAATCACAACTTTCCAAGCTAACAATAGTTCAATAAACCCACAAGAACCCTTTTATTCAAGTATTCCAAAAAATTTCACTAATGATCTACAACACAAGTATAGAATCTAGTATCTCAATAATATCGGTCATAGCAATGTATTAATGATTATGCATATTGATGACCGAATTAAACACACCAATGTATTCTCAGAATTTCCATCAAATTTGATCAAGTTATAATAAGCTAAGTCTTAGTTTCTAATATTTAATACTATGTTCGTAGTATCTAGGAGCCAAGTAAGGCATGCGACAAGAAGATCACGTGACTCTACAAGACACAGTTTATAACATATTTTACCCCCGAGCATGGTTACCCCGGCACATGTATATAAGCTCGTTACCTCATATATGTATCACCCCCGCATGTAGCAAACAATGTCAAATAGTTGGAAAAATTCCCTCAACAAAGTTAGGCAAAACACTTACCTCAAAGAAGGCAAACCGATACTCAAAATGAACTCCTCGGGTGATATGACCTCTGGGAGGCTCAAATCTAATCAAAATAGCTTCAAAGAACAAATAAAACTCGTAAGAGACTATTCCGGATCATAAAGTCTCAATCTTTAACAAAGTCTAAAAATCAACCTAAAAGTCGATCCCCGGGCCTGCACCTCGGAACCCGACACATTTCACAAAATACGGCCAGCCATTCAAGTACGAGTCCAACCATTCTAGTTTCACTCAAATCCGACTCCAATTCGATGTTCAAAACTCAAAAATTCATATTATGAACTTTAGGCCAAAACCTCCAATTTCCTCTATAAAATTCATAATCCAATTACCCAAAACGAGGGTAGATTCGTGATATAAGATCAAAAATGAGTAGAGAACACTTACCCTAGTCCACAAGATGAAAATTTCTCCAAGAATCGCCTCAATCAGGGCTTGGAAATGTTAAAATGAAGTCAAAATCGCGATTTTTAAAAGAACATTGCCCAGGTCTTTTATGCATCGCGAACGCGAAAGAACTATTGCGTTCGCGAAAAAGAAAACAAAAGCTGCCTAGAATACCCTTCATGAATGCGAGAAATGGGACACGAACGCGATGAACAAGGGACAGGACTTACGCGAACGCGAAGAGGAAAATGATCACGAGTGCCCGAGGACTGGTTTGCTCTTTGCGAACGCGACATATGGAATGCGAACGCGAAGAAGGAGGTGGAAGAACTTCGCGAACGCGAAGAGGAAATATTCTACGCTCCAAAATAATACTACGCAAACGCCAGTGTAAGAACGTGAACGCGATGAAGGAAAAACAGATAATAGATTCAGCAGTTCAAACTAGGAGGAAAATGTCCCGTAGCCCACCCGGAACACACCCGAGGCCCCTGGGACCCCGTCGAAACATACCAACAAGTCATATAACATAACACAGACATACTCGAGGCCTAAAAACACACAAAACAACATCAGAACAATGAATCACACCTCAATTCGAATTCAATGAACTTCAAACTTCCACAACCGATGTCGAAACCTATCAAATCAAGCCCGATTGACCTCGAATTTTGCACACAAGTCACATTTGACATTATGGACCTGCTCCAACTTCAGAAATTGGATTCTGACCCCGATATCAAAAAGTCCATTTCCGGTCAAACTTCTCAAAAACCTTCAAATTTCTAACTTTTGCCAAACGACACCAAAATGACCTACGGACCTCCAAATCCATTTTCGGAAGCGCTCCCAATACCAAAATCACCATATGGAGCTATTCTCAGACTCGAAATCCCAAACGGACATCGATAACATTGAAATGCATTTAGCCCAAATATAATGAATTTCTTCCAAAATGCTAACTTTCACAATAGGCGCCAAAATGCTCTCGGGTTATCCAAAACCCAATCCGAACATATGCCCAAGTCCAAAATCATTATACGAACCTGCTGGAACCTTCAAATCCCGATTTTGAGATTGTTTACCCGAAAATCCAACCTTAGTGAATTCTTCCATCTTAGAGATTGAATCTTGAAGTTCATCATTCCAAATCGATTCTGGATAACTTGAAAACCAACACCGATGATTTACACAAGTCAAAAAACATCATGCAGAGATACTCGAGCTCTCAAAACTTCGAGCGAAGTGTAGATTCTTAAAACGACCTGTCGGGTCGTTACAATGGTATTGTGGGATTGCACCTCTACCCGCTTACATTGGGGTGAGGTGGTACGACCGCTTTGTGTATAGTTTTGGTATTGTTGTGGCACCACCACCCGCATACATTGGGGTGAGGTGGTACGACCGCTTTGTGTATAGTTTTGGTATTGTTGTGGCACCACCACCCGCATACATTGGGGTGAGGTGGTACGACCGCTTTGTGTATAGTTTTGGTATTGTTGTGGCACCACCACCCGCATACATTGGGGTGAGGTGGTACGACCGCTTTGTGTATAGTTTTGGTATTGTTGTGGCACCACCACCCGCATACATTGGGGTGAGGTGGTACGACCGCTTTGTGTATAGTTTTGGTATTGTTGTGGCACCACCACCCGCATACATTGGGGTGAGGTGGTACGACCGCTTTGTGTATAGTTTTGGTATTGTTGTGGCACCACCACCCGCATACATTGGGGTGAGGTGGTACGACCGCTTTGTGTATAGTTTTGGTATTGTTGTGGCACCACCACCCGCATACATTGGGGTGAGGTGGCATAGCCGCTTGTGTTGGTATTGGTATCGTTGATGCATTTCCACCTGCATACATTGGGGAGAGGCGGCATAGCCTCTTTGTGTATGCTCTTGGTACTATGGTTATACTTCCACCCGCATATATTGGGGTGAGGCGGCAGGGCTGCTTGATTATAGTTGTGGTATTGTACGTACACTTCCACCTGCATAGATCGGGTGAGGCGGCGGGACCGCTTTTTGTGAAGATGGTTACAGAGGATCTCATCTTAAATCCTATAAATGTTATTGATAGTTTTTACTAAGCTCGTTATGGTTTAAACAGTTATCTATATTATTCTATTGTTGCATTGGTTTGTCATATTCATCTTGTATTACTGAATTCTTATATTAGTGTTTAGTTTTCATACTAGTACTATTCGATGGTACTAACGTCCCTTTTGCCGGGGGCGCTGCATCCTTTAAACGGATGCAGGTGGTTCTACAGCAGGAGATATTGATCCGTGATAGTAGCNTGATAGCAGCACACCTTCATCCCAGCTGACTTGGTGAGCCCCACTTCATCCCGCGGGTCATGTATCCTTTGTTCTTTGTGTATTCTGTTTGAGGTATAGCCGGGGCCTTGTTGTCGGCATTATCATTGTACTCATCTTTATCTATAGAGGCTCCATAGACATAGTGTGGGTTGTATAATTGTGCTGGGGAAGTCAAACTCATGTGTTGTGCTTGAATTACTATTTCCACTTCAGATTATGAAAAATATGTTTGGAATTGAGACTTTAAAATAAAGTAACTGATCTTAGAAATTTGAATTACTATTTCCACATCACTATAGATTTTGTGGTAGGCTTACCACAGACCTTGAAGAAATTTGATGCAGTCTCTGTTATCGTGGACCTGTTAACTAAGTCCGCATATTTCATCCCGATGGTGACTTCCTATTATTCAGAGCGGTTGGCTCAGATTTATATTTGGGAGAGTTTTCGCTTGCATGGCGTGTCCATTTCCATAATTTCTGATCGAGGCACACAATTCATGTCACAATTTTGGAGAGAAGTTCAGTGAGAGTTGGGAACACAGGTTGAGTTGAGTACAAGACTCCATCCTCGGATAGACGGGCAGTCCAAGCGCATCATTTAGATCTTGGAAGACATGCTACGTGCCTGTATTATGGATTTCAGGGATTCACCGGATCAATTTCTTCCATTAGTAGAGTTCGCCTACAACAACATCTTTCAGTCGAGGATCCAGATGGCACTTTATGAGGACTTATATAGGAGGAGATGTCACTCTCCAATTGTTTGGTTTGAGCCTGGGGAGGCTAGGTTGTTGGGCACTGATTTAGTCTGTGATGCCTTGGAGAAGGAGAAATTGATCCAGGAGCGGCTCCGCACATCACAGTCCAAGTAGAAGAGTTATGCTGATAGGAAGATTCATAATATTTCATATATGGTGGGTGAGATAGTTATGCTTAAAGTTTCTCCCATGAAGGGTGTGATGAGGTTCGGGAAGAAGGGCAAGTTAAGCCCTCGGTATATTGGTCCTTTCGATGTTCTTGAGAGAGTTGGGGAGGTGGCCTACAGACATGAATTGGCACCTAGTCTATCAGGTATTCACCTAGTGTTTTTTATTTTTATGCTCCGGAAGTATTATGGAGATCCGTCTCATGTTTTGGACTTCAGCACAGTACATCTAGATGGGGATCTGACTTGTGATGTGAAGCCGATGGTTATTTAGGGTCGGTAGGTTCAAAGGTTGAGGTGGAAGAATATAGCTTTGGTGAAGGTTCAGTAGTGAGGTCATGTCACGCTCCAAACTCGGGGAGCGCGACCGGTGCTCAATCGAGAGAACCCGGCCGAGCAAGCCTGTTAGATTTCATTCTACCTAAACTTAACCATGAATACAGAGGAGATGTACTCCATTAATCAAACACTGAAAAGATTTTATTAACAACTTTCTTTTCATTCCCATTAGCAGCTTGATTCATAATTTCCAAAGTATTACGAGTTTATAGAATTAATAAAAACATGAATTACAAATACTAACATTTCTAGTTCAATTCCCAACATCAACCACAACCCACAACCCACAACCTGTCTACAGAGCCTCTAAGTACAATAGAAGAGTAATAGGTGAATGCCGGCAACAAGGCCCCGGGAATACCTCAAAACAAATTACATGAGAAACAAAAGATACATGACCCCGAAATGAAGTGGGGCTCACCAAATCAGCTGAAAAGAGTGTATTGCTATCACTGGTCAATGCCGCCTGCTGTAGAACCACCTGCATCCATTAAAGATGCAGCACCCCCATCAAAAAGGACGTTAGTACTGTCGAACTGTCGAATAGCACTAGTATGTATAGCTAAAAGTCTTATTTCAAAATAGAATGCCTATATAAGAAAAGGTAACACATAGAAATAGCAAGTCACAATCATTAATATCCAAATGTCCAGTTAAAACATAATAATTTTTCAAAATATGAACTTCATATACAATTTTGGTTGGGAGATCATTAGCACCGATATACCGCCGTCTTTGTTAGCGCAGAGTCCGATCATGCCCGATCAGCTAGGCCATCTTCCTATGAACAATGTGGTTTGACGTGTGATGCGAAAGAAAGTTGTTACCAAGAGTAGTACCACCATGTGCGCAACATGGCGTCCGATCTCCACCCGATCAACTAGGCCGCCTTTGACTTTTCCAATCCACAATTGTTACCAGTTTCATCCCAATTAAGGGGAATAATATCACAATTTCTCCAATATTTAAATTTCTTCCCAATTAAGGGGAGTAATCATAATTCACCCCTACACCGGCACGTGTAGTTTCAGGTGTGGGCCTTATGACCCACCATTCTTCGGTTTTGCAAATGATGCTCCCAAAAATATTTTTGATTTGATTTGCACATAAGGTAACATAAATACAGTTGTACTCACCTCAACATCTTTCACATTGTATAAATTCTCACCAGTCATTCACAATGACCATATTTCCTTGGCTCATTTAGCCATTCATAAGATTCTTTATTCCTGGCACGATGGCCATATTTGATATTCCACACTTTTACCTCTTTCAATTTCAAAGATCACCATCAAATACCAACATATAGAATATTTCAGAAATCATATACTTCAAATCCATTTGAAATTGGAACTTTAAACACAAATGATTTCTTCCCAAAGAATGAGGCATACCAACCGGCAATAGAAACACACATCAAAATCGAAAATAATCAATACACCATTTATTCTTGTAATACTCTTCCCCATAAATGATTGTCACGCCCCAAAATCGAGGAGCGCGACCGGCGTTCAACCGAGTGAACCCGACCGAGCAAGCCTGTTAGGTTTCCTTCTATCCAAACTCATCCATGAATAGAGAAAATACATATTATCGTTAATTAGACGAAAATGTGTTCATGTCTACAATACCAATTCATTTCTAATAGTTTTATGATTTTTAAAGTCTCAAATGGACAAGTAATACATCCACAACATAACATAGTTTGTCTTTCCCGAACACCAATACATAACCCACACTATGTCTACGGAGCCTCTATAGATAAAGAAGAGTATAATGATAATGCCAGCAACAAGGCCCTGACTATACCTCAAACAGGATACACAAGTACAAAAGATTCATGACCCCAGAATAAAGTGGGGCTCACCAAGTCAGCTGGGAAGAAGGTACACTGCTATTGCTGATCAATATCTCCTGCTGTGGAACCACCTGCATCCATTGAAAGATGCAGCGCCTCCGGCAAAAGGGACGTTAGTACCGTCGAATAGTACTAGTATGTATAACTAAACACCCTCTTAATAGAATGATAATTAATACAAACAAGATTATCATAATATCAATGAAAGCCTTAATCAACACCAAACCTCAATTTAGGACCAAGACAGTGTTCAAATTAATTTCCATATCTCACATTGGGAGATTTTTAGTATCGATATACCATTGTCCGCAATACCAGTGTTCATAATACCAATACCACCGTACTTTTAGCACGGAGTCCGATCACGACCCGATCGGCTAGGCCATCCATTAGGGACATCAACCACAATTACTCTCAATATCAATACCACCGTTATTAACACGGAGTCCGATCACGACCCGATCGGCTAGGCCATCTCATTAGAGACATCAACCACAATTACTATCATTACCAATTTCCAACACAATCACCACCATGTGTGCGACATGGTGTTCGATCACGACCCGATCGGCTAGGCCATCTTATTTGAGACATCAACCTTTTTATATCAATCATCGCATTTCATAATACTTTCACATCTTTTCATTTCATTGACACTAGTGGCCATAATTATAAGATTATTCTTGGCACATTGGCCATATTCAGTATTTCATGCTCACATTATCAATTTCAAATATCATCCTCATCATCAACAATAAATACAATTCAAATCAAAGTGTGTAGAACACGTGTGAGTAATTTAGAGTCTAATGCACATAGATATACTTCACAAAATTTGGCATAATAGCCTTCATTTGAACTTGACTTAAAGTCGAAACATTATTAATGCACATCCCATATTTTAACACATCCTCAATTGGTAACATAACATGAAGAGAGCATTTGGGATGCTTGTTGAACATATATCTTTCAACCAAATCTTACTCGAAATAGCCAATTTCATAATGAATAACTCGGGACTTACATAATTGACATGAATATCGTGGGATTCAATTCTAAGAGAAGCGTTTAGCCAACATACCTCACTTGAGCTTCCTTAAACTCTAAAACGTTCTGAAATTCTTAGCAACTTCAATCTATTGTAGAAATATAACAAATTGAATCAAAATTTGGAAGATGATCATGGTTCTAGCTTACTCGAGCATTTTATCAAACACTAGGTGTGCATAAGGTTTCAATGTCCTTTTTATGAAGGATTCCATCATCCCACAACCCAATCTTTACCATTTTTAGCTCAACAATCTTCCTACACCCTTTGATATCACATGCATGTAAAATAATCAACTCTCTTGCCCAAACATTATCTTGCTAATTACCCATTTTCAGATGATTTCGTAATTAGGGTTTAGGGTGTAGAATCTTACCTCTAGGATGAAGACCTAGTGAGCTTCCCTTCTCAATCTTCCAAAACTTGGGCAAGAATTGAAGAACAATAATTGGAGAATACCTTCTCACTCTAGGGCACCCTCTGTCACTCTAATATATCAGATTATGTCTAAAAAATGGCCCAAAGAGTGTATTTAACGAAATAGGGTCGAATTTTAAAAACCCAAAAATGGAGCTCCGGAACAGGGTATGCGATCGCATAACCAACATGCGGACCGCATATCGGTCGCATATTTTCTTACAAAATAGCCCAAATAACTGCCTGTGTATGCGGTCACTATGCGGTCGCATAATGCACCGCATAATAGTTATGCGGTCGCATAATCCACCGGATAGTTGCTTCCAACCGACCCAATTAACTGCCTCACTCTGCGGCCATTATGCGATCCGCAGAGTGGTTCTGCGGTCACATAATTGACCGTAGAAATGCACGCTTCCGCCAAAAATGTTCTTTTACTTTCTGGTGCATTGTTCAACCCAAAAAGTCCGAGTCGCGGCTCGCAAGCTCGCAAGCTCGCAGCGAAGAATTTCTATAATCCTCAAACATGTAAGCCTAGTCCGGCACCATGAAACATTATTTTCTTTGCAAACTTTACCAGGTCTTACACTTAAGTACTTTGAAATTTACCGGGGTGTTACAATGACAATGTACAATTTCAACACACGAGTATCTAAGAACTCAAATTACACTGGATATATTTATAAAGCAAAGCATTAGTTAAAGCAGTCACTTATGGGCATTAATTGAGTATAAAAGCTTTTAAGCAATTCTATTTTCGAAGTCAGTTTTTTTAAACAATTGAGTCGAGGCTCATTTCATATTCTTTATCGCATCCTCTCAAATCAATTGCACTACTAGCCACAATCATAACTTAAATTCTTGGCACGTTGGCCACACTCTATATCCCCAATTCACTTATTTCACTTCCAACCATCTTTATAGATTATCAACAATAAGACATTTCCAAATCAGGACTTTAGGTACACATATGAGTAATTAAGGGTCTTAGGAATATTGAGATTTTCTCACACAATTTGGCATCATAACCTTCATTTTGAACACGACTCAAAGACATAGCATTTTAATACACATATCATTCTTGAACACATTCCCAAAGGGTAACATAATGTGATAGGAACATTCGGACAAGTTTTGATTACATAATTCTCATCACTTTGCTTATTCGGACAATCGAATTTAATGGGAACAACTCGGAACATAAAATAAGAAACTTAAGACAACCATACTGTGAACTTATGGGAACATCATGGAATTCAATTCCAAGAGAGAAAGTTTAGCCAACATACATTTTCTTGAGGTTTCCTTACATTACTACAATTTTCCGGAAATTTTAGCAACTTGAATCTATTTAGAAACATAACAAAAGTAAACCATAATTAGGAAGATATTCATGGGTTCACCTCACTTAAGCATTTCATCAAACACTAGGTGTGCAAATTTGACTACAAGGTTCTTCTACAAGATTTCCTTCATTTCACAACCAATCTTTACTTATTTAAGCTCAACAATCTTCTCACAAACCTTATTGGTACATTCATGTATAAATAATACTCTTACATCCAAGAATCATACTCTTAATCAACCATCTTCCACCCAAATTCGAAATTGAAAACTAGGGTATGGAACCTTACCTCTTAGATGAAGAACTTGAGGGATTTCTTATTGGATTTCATGGCTTGGATAAGATCTTGATAAATAAAGTGCTTGAACTAGTTCCTCTCTCTAGAATACTCTCACTTCTCTCTCAAAATATCAGATATTCTCTTCAAAAATGAGCCCTAAGGGGTTTTAATTAAAATATGGTCGGGTTATAACAATAGAAGAATTGATACTCTGAAATTCCGGATCGGGCTACAGACCAGACTAAGCGAGCTATAGACCAGGCTAGGCATGCTCTGTAGCGAGCTATAGACTAGGCTAGGCATGCTCTGTATCGAGCTACAAACCAGGCTAGGCAAGGGATATAGCACGGTCTAGCGTACTACAGACCTGGCTTCGCGAGGGATATAGCACGGTCTAGCGTACTACAGACCTGGCTTCGCGAGGGATATAGCACGGTCTAGCACGCTACAAGCTAGGGGACACAAGATTGAAACATTTCAACTCCCCAACACATTGTTCAACCCTAAAACAAAAAACAGTATAATACATTAGCTTACCTTGGCACCCCGATGCCTTACATTCTCCCCATCTTAGGATAATTCATCCTCGAATGATGAGTAGAGTCTGTCCCCAAACACTTAACATAACACATCTCTTCTCTTTCGTGCATCTCAAACTCCCTAATTTGACTAACTCCCAAAAGTTTTAGAAATTTCGACAGAGTCTCCTCTGTAATTGGGCCTATCCACCTGTCAAAGAATCCCAGAAATCAATCCTAACAATATATCCATTACTCAACAATGCATCACAATATTAATCAACAATGCCTATCTCAACATTAGGGCATTACATTAACAAAAGTGGTATCTTGACATGAAATGTACATATTTAAACCATAATGCATAGAAGGTACATTTTTGAACCACAACCATTTGGCTCTACAAACAAGTGAGAATATTTTCTTTCCTTAACACGTTCGGCCTTTGAGGTGGACTCATCGACTCACATATTTCGCCATAACACATTCACGGAGGCAATCTCAACTCTAGGACTTATCTAACAAGGATAGCAATTAGATATCCCTCATAATCCAATTATCCATTAACTTCACATTCACTAGCTTTCACCAGAACAATAGACAAGGGATTTATAATTACCTTCATAGACGTAGACACATGATACACCGGGTACACGAAGGACAATAATAGGGAAAGCATCATACTCGTAGTTTGGCCTATTTCCTTCAATTTCATAAGGCCTAATGTGACTACACATACTTTACCTTTATTAACAATTCACCTAGCATCCTCATGGATAATATATTGAGAATAACCCGTTCACTTTATTCAACTCTAAATCTCTACGCCGAACACCCAAACTAAACCTTTGGCAACCTCAAACAATTAGTCTAAGATGTACTAGCTTGAATATGACCATAAAACTCCTATCCAATATATTTGATCATGGAATGATGCTTCTTCTTTGACATGTGACATATGGGAGGCATAATCGGAAGGATAAAGACAATAGCACCAATTATTCTTGGAAGACTATTATTCATGAAAAGGACAATAATAATCGTTTCATTCCATATATGCCTTGTTTGGCAATAGTAGGCCTCAAAGAGAAATAGCCAAGTACGTGACACCAGTCGTCTCTTGGAATGTAGGGAAAATTAGTTTAACTCCAGATGAGAATATTCTGGCACCCTGAATGTGATATGGGTTTCAAAATGCATGAAATTACATTACATTCTTAACATTAACAGACACAAGGAATCTATGTCACAAGCCCATGGGGATGAAGAATAAGTTGAACATTTGTGAGATTATTATCATTCTCACAACTTAACCTTTGCCAATAGTTGATCCTATATGAGTGGAATAGAGATACTACAAACTTGCCTTTCAAATCAATATGCTCTCATGTTACTAGAAGGTGAAAAGGATGCATGATAATATACACAAAAGGAACAAAGTGATTGTTCAAACCATAGGAGCCACATACACCGGAGAGAAAAAGAGTAACTCAAGAAGGATCTCAGCACTAGGCTGCTTTACATTATATTTGATACCACATAAGTAAATATTATGGTGGTGCATGCATAGGCACAAATGACTAGATGTTATCCATTTGAAGCAAAAGGTTCTGGATGAAATTCATCAAGTATAGTCCCTTGTTGAGAATTTAGGAAAGCAAGTGGGAAGTATTAATACTATAGTTATAACTCAATTCAAGGACATAATTATAGAGCTCAATTCCACAAGAGGTTGTACATAAGAGAATTTGTGATAGAGTGGATTCACGAATAATGTGTCTCGTTCAAAGAGTAGATACATGCAATGTTTAGTGATTCAACGTTTTGGTTAAGACCATATTTATGTAGGCCTCTTCAATATGGATGTACATATACAACAAGGAAAATAGTGCGGTGTTTATAATGATGTACTAAGGAGTGACTTCCTTGATGGCTTTAGATTGACAGGGAAGTACCATAATTGATTCCCCTTTACTCCTCATCAAAAACATGCATTAGTACCATAGTGACATACCCCCGAATGATATCTCATACACTTCACATAATAAGGATGGGGTCCGCTAAACTGATTCGCCCCACTTACCTGATATTTACCCTTTTTGCATACATCATAAACATTCCCCTTATTCTTCTTCCAAGCCTTCATGGCGGGAGTAACAATCTCTGCAACAACTCGTTGTATGGACTTTTGTAATTGCCCAAATCTACCACCCCTAACATGCTTCTGAGCATACCTACAACATGACGCAAATTATTTTTGCCCGCATATCGGGCAGACCGGGATGGGTGTATCCAACCTAAGGCCATTTGTTCATCTTGTGCCCCCTCTTTCCATAACCATAACATATTTCAAGAATCATCCAACATAAACCCGAGTGGCTAAACCCGAGTGGCTCTTCTTTCCTATCAAACATTTCGGCTTATTGATGCCAATAATCCTCTTTCATTTCTTAGGTGCTCTCACCACATAAACTAGTGGCGGGGTGACATTAATATAAACAATGGGCACTTCCCCTAGCAACTGGTTATTTCATTCACTCATCGCTGCCTCGAACTTGCGGGTTACTCATATGGAAAATGGGACATGACGAGGAAATTAGTTTCCTATCTTGAGCTCTATCGCACAATCTGGAGTATTAAAGAAGTGAAATTCCTAAATGTACAAGTAGCCTCCTCATTATAAATGTGGTCGACAACACACCGATAAGAAGGACTCTACTAGACACGGCTCCGAGACATCCTAGGACACTTTAAAACCTTAGCCTCTGATACCAAGTTTGTCACGCCCCAAACTCGGGGAGCGCGACCAGCGCTCGACCGAGAAAGCCTGACCGACCAAGCCTGTTAGATTTCATTCTACCCAAACTTATCTATGAATAAAGAGGATATGTACTCCATTAATCAAACACTGAAAAGATTTTATTAACAACTTTTTTTTCACTCCCATTAGCAGCTTCATTCATAATTTCCAAAATGTTACGTGTTTATAGAATTAATAAAAAACATGATTTCCAAATACCAACATTTTTAGTTCAATTCCCAACATCAACCACAACTCACAACCTATCTACGGAGCCTCTAAGTACAATAGAAGAGTAATATGTGAATGCCGGTAACAAGGCCCCGACTATACCTCAAAATACGGTACATGAGAAATAAAAGATACATGACCCCAAAATGAAGTGGGGCTCACCAAATCAGCTGAAAAGAGTGTACTGCTATCACTAATCAATGCCGCCTGCTATAGAACCACCTGCATCCATTAAAGATGCAGCGCCCCCGTCAAAAGGGACGTTAATACTGTCCAATATCACTAGTATGTATAACTAAAAGTCCTCTTTCAAAATAGAATGCCCATATAAGAAAAGTCAACACATAGAAACATCAAGTCACAATCAACAATATCTAAATGTCTAGTTAAAACATAATAGTTTTTCAAAATACGAACTTCATATATAATTTTGGTTGGGAGATCATTAGCACCGATATACCACCGTCTTTGTTAGCACGAAGTCCGATCACGCACGATCGGCTAGGCCATCTCCCCATGAACAATGTAGTTTGACATGTGATGCGAAGAAAGTTGTTACCAAGAGTAGTATCACCATGTGCGCAGCATGGAGTCCGATCTCCTCCTGATCAGCTAGGACGCCTTCCCACATAGGCCGTGTGGGTTGACTTTTCCAATCCACAATTGTTACCAGTTTCATCCAAATTAAGGGGAATAATATTCCAATTTCTCCAATATTTGAATTCCTTCCCAAATAAGGAGAATAATCACAATTCACCCCGACATCAGCACGTGTAGTTTCAGGTGTGGGCCTTATGACCCACCATTCCTCGGTTTTGAAAATTATGCTCCCAAAAATATTTTTGATTTGATTTGCACATAGAGGTAATATAAATACAGTTGTACTCACCTCAACATCTTTCACATTGTATAAATTCTCAGTAGGCATTCACAACGACTATATTTCCTTGGCTCATTTGGCCATTCACAAGATTCTTTATTCTTGGCACGATGGCCCTATTTGATATTTCACAGTTTCTCCTCTTTTAATTTCAAAAAACATCATCAAATACCAACATATAGAATATTTTAGAAATCATATACTTTAAATTCATTTGTAATTGGAACTTTAAACACAAATGGTTTCTTCCCAAAGAATGGGGCATACCAAACGGTAATAGAAACACACATCAAAATCAAAAACAATCAATACACCATTTATTCTTGCAATACTCTTCACCATAAATGACAAAGTATAATTTCAACACACGAGTATGCAAGAACTCGAATCACACTGGATATATTTAAAAAGCAATACATTAGTTAAAGCAGTCACTTATGGGCATGAATTGAGTACAAAAGCTTTTAGGCAATTCTATTTTCGAAGTCATTTGTTTAAACCAATTGAGTCGAGTCTCATTTCATATTCTTTATCGCATCCTCTCAATTCATTTGCACTACTAGCCACAATTATAACTTAATTTTTTTGCATGTTGGCCACACTCTATATCCCCAATCACTTATTTCACTTCCAACCATCTTTATAGCAATTAAGGGTCTTAGGAATAATTGAAATTTTCTCACATAATTTGGCATCATAACCTTCATTTGGAACACGACTCAAAGACATATCATTTTAATATACATATCATTCTTGAACACATTCCCAAAGGGTAACATAATGTGATAGGAACATTCGGGACAAGTTTTGATTACACAATTCTCATCACTTTGCTTATTCAGGACAATTGAATTTAATGGGAACAACTCGGAACATAGAATAAGGAACTTGAGACAACCATACTTGGAACTTACTGGAACATCATGGAATTAAATTCCAAGAGAGAAAGTTTAGCCAACATACCTTTTCTTGAGCTTTCCTTACATTGCTACGATTTTACGAAAATTGTAGCAACTTCAATCTATTTAGAAACATAACAAAAGTACACCATTATTATGAAGATATTCATAGGTTCACCTCACTTAAGCATTTCATCAAACAATAGGTGTACAAATTTAACTACAAGGTTCTTGTACAAGATTTTCTCCATTTCACAACCAATCTTTACTTATTTGAGCTCAATAAGATTTCCACAAACCTTATTGGTACATTCATGTATAAATAATACTCTTACACCCAAGAATTATACTCTTAATCCACCATCTTCCACCCAAATTCGAAATTGAAAACTAGGGTATGGAACCTTACCTCTTAGATGAAGAACTTGAGGGATTTCTTGTTAGATTTCAAGGCTAGGACAAGATCTTGATGAACAAAGCACTTGAGCTACTTCCTCTCTCTAGAATACTCTCACTTCTCTCTAAAAATATAAGATATTTTCTTCAAAAATAAGCCCTATGGGGTTTAATTAAAATATGGTCGGGTTATAATAATAAATGAATGGATACTCCGAAATTTCGGATCGGGCTACAGACAAGGCTAGGCACGCTCTGTAGAGATCTATATACTAGGCTAGGCATGCTTTGTAGCGAGCTATAGAGCAGGATAAGCATGCTATGTATCGAGGTATAAACAAGGCTAGGCTCGGGATATAGCATGACCTAGCGCGCTACAAGCTGGGCAACGCAAAATTGAAAGATTTCAACTTCCTAACACACTGTTCAATCCCAAAACTCCAACAATATAATACATTAGCTTACCTTGGCACCCCAAAACCTTAAATTACTTAGAAATTATTTTTCGGTTCCTTACAGGTCAGCCATTTGAGGAGGATACTTGGGAGATCGAGGTCGAACGTTTGTTTAAGAGGGGAGAATGTAATGATCCTACTGGACATTTAGTGTATTGTATCCCCGTTCCCCTATTTATTACCTCTTCTATATTCATTTGTGGTTATGTGACTCTGGGGGTGGTTGGACTGGTTTCGAGGAAGTTTCGGGATGAATTGGGACACTAAGTCCCAAGGTTGAAGCTTAAGTTGAAAGAGCTGACTGGAGTTTGACTATTATGTAGACGACTCAAAAATGGAGTTTTGATGGTTCTAATAGCTTGTCTGTTTATTTTGGACTAAAGTGTATGTACGGATCTGGATTTGGAGGTCCGTAGGTTGTTTTGGCTTAAATTTACGAAAGTTGGAATGTTTGAATTGTTGATAGGTTTGACCAAGAGTTGAGTTTATTGATATCGGGTTCCGAGTTTTGTTCCGGGAGTTGAAATAGGTCCGTTGGGTCATTTGGCACTAGTGTACAAAATTTGAGGTCATTCAGAGTTGATTTGTTATAGTTCGACATTAGTTTTAGAAGTAGGATGTTCATTAGTTTCATTAGGCTTGAATTGGGGTATGATTCATGATTTGGATGTTATTTGATGTGATTTGAGGCTTTGAGTATATTCATAGTGTGTTTTAGGACTGGTTGGTGTATTTGAATGGGGTCCCATGGTCCTCAGGTGTGTTTCGGATGGTTGACAGATCATGTTGGACTTGGTAGTATTTCTGAAGGTTGCTGATGCTGGTGCAATCGCACCTGTGAGGTTTTGGCTGCAGGTGAGAAGTCGCATGGGCAACATCTTGTGTGCTTCTGTGAGGTCTTCTTGGCTAGGGAATGGTCACATATGCGAAGCGGTTTCTCCAAAAGCGGATGCGCTTATATGAGTTAGAGTCTGCATGAGCGAAGTTTGGTTGGAGATAGGAGGAGCGTAGGTGCGAGACAATTTCGCACCTAAGAGTCCGCAGATGCAAAGTTGGAAGGAGGCTTGGGAGTTCGCTGAGGCACAAGGATTGGTCGTAGAAGTGGTCCACAGGTGCGGAGATGGGACCGCAAGTGAACTTGGTCAGGATTTTATGTGACTTCCGCAGATGCAGAATGTGATCGCAAAAGCGACATCGCATGTACGACTTAGGAACCCGCATGTGCAAAATCGCTGGGCAAAAGGTTCAAAACAAGGGTTTTTTTCATTTTTCTCATTTTGGATTGTGAAGCTCGGCAAAGGGCGATTTTTGAGAGGGTGTTTGCTACAATTGAAGAAGAAAGTGAAGTTTAATCACTTTTGATGTTAGATATTGATTACCCATTGATTATTACACCTAGTTTATGTGAATTTGAAGTGAAATTTGGGGATTTTAGACTATGTTATTGGAGAGTGAGATCTAATGATTTGGGGGTCGATTTGTGGATAGAGTTGGATGAAATTAGTATGGGCTGGTAATTAAATGGGTGTTATGAATTTATAAATTTTGTCGGGTTCAAAGGTGTGAGCCAGGGGTTGAATTTTTGGGTTGACTTTGCATATTTGATTAAAAACTTTAGCTTTATCATTCGGTATTGTTTCCTATGACAATTATTGATGGTATTAAGTTGCGTTGGCTAGATTCGAGTTGCTCGGAGGCCGATTCGCGAGGCAAGGACTTGTTGGAGTATTGAGTTGCGCGTTTTGAGATAAGTAACATTTCTAAAATTGGAATTGAGGGTAATTATCCTTGGGAACCATGTTATTTGTGATGGGTTGGGGTGACGCACATGCTAGGTGACGAGCGTGTGTGTGTACACCGGGTTAATCATGATGTGGGTTGACTTTTGGATAATGTTGCTATCATATCTTGTTTTATCCGTGTTTCTTCTACTTGTTAGACTAACTGAACTATGATTCATTTTATAAATCATATTTAGGCTATGTGGTTATTTGATTGAGACTTGATGAGGCTATTTCTGTTAATTTGAGTTAACTGAATTATCTGTAATTATACACTGAGTCACAATTCTTCATTTGCATATCATATCTCAGTCTCTGTTCATCATTCATTCTTACATCGTATGTTATCATTGTTTTTCCATATGTGGTGTTGTTGGGCTGAGTAATATGATAGTGTGAGGACTTAAGACTAAGACCCATGTTTAGAGTGTTATTTAGATCGGGTTTCACGCTGCAGCATGCCATAGTGGCTTTATTATTATTATTATTATTATTATTATTTTGTGGATAGGGTTGCACACAACAGTAAGCCTTATTGATGTTTATTAGCCCTTGGGCAAGATCTGCCCCTCCGAAGTCTGACATACCAGTGGTGACCGCAGGCACAGTGATATACATATACATTCTTTGGTGAGGGGCATTGATGCCAGGAACCCATACAGTGCTGAGTGATTTTGTGTGTGTGATGAGTGGGAATTTGAGATAGACATCTTGTGTGTGTTGAGAGTGCGAGTACTTGGGAATACCATTGTGTAATCATTCATTTGACATTCATACTTGACATGTAGGCATATAGATGTATCATTCCTCATACTAGGTAGTAACTGAAATGTTCTTATCAGTGTTGAACTTTAATTGTTATATTTGAAAGCATGTCTAAATTTTTGTCATTTGAACGAGCCGATTATGATAATTCCTTTGAGTTACTCATTGTTATTGTCATCATTATACATGTGGTGTCATTAATATTGATTTCTGACTATCTTCTTCTGAGCTCGTCACTGCTTTCAGCCCAATGTTAGTTCTGTTACTTATTGAGTACATGGGGTCGGTTGTACTCATACTACACCCTACACTTCGTTTGCAGATCCAGGTACATCTGGACGTGGTGATTGCTAGAGTCATGTTAGTACCAGCATTTGGAGACTTCAAGGTAGCAGCTATGACGTCCGCAGACGTTGACTCTCTTTACTTTATTTCCCTTATTACTGTTCTATTATCTAGACAGTTGTACTGAGGATTTGGTTTATATTTGGATACTTAGTAGTGCTCATGTACACGTTGACACCAGATTTTGGGGATGGTTGTAGCAATATTGTTATTATTTTTATTAGACAATTATAATATTTCAGTTGGTAAGTTTATTAAACTATGTTCATTCAAACGCTTAGTTATTATGTGACTGTTGGCTTGCCTGGCAAGTATGTTAGGCGCCGTTGCGGCTCTAGTGAGGGTTGGGTCGTCACAAAACTATCTCCTATAAGGATTTTACTCATTGTTTTCTTCTTGATATAGGCACTTCATCATGAATTTGAACTCTCCATTTTTCCTATCATTTTCTCCCACTTCCAAAGCCCTAAAAATGTCAAAAACAAAAGTAGTCTCATCATAGCGGGGATTCGGGGAAGGGAAGGACAAATAAGCACAATTGCCCATATGGCCATTTTGATCACCACACCTATCACATATACTCCACTCATGAGTTTGAGATTGTGCGCACAGTCCGCCCCGATAGAATTCCAACGAATTTTCCACGAGTGTGGTCCTCCACAATAAGGACAACGGTCATCAAAGTATAAACAACTAGCATCTGACCAATTTTTGGTATATAATGAGATTTTTAAAAACTAAGAAAGTATACAAAAATCAAACAAGAACACAGATAAGAAAATAAATAAAGATAAGAAAAATAAATACAAAAATATTCACACATTTGGACTAAAGCATGCACGCTTACTTCTCAAACAACCAGAATGTGCCAAATTGTTCCTTGGCAACTGTGTCAATTTTGATGACGTCCAAATACACTCCTCAAAGAGTAAGAGGACACGGTCACATGCAATATAATTTATCCAAGTATGAGTCTGGGTCAAATCACATCGAGAACAATATATAGGCGATTAGGCAAGTAAGAGAATTATCGCTTATTATGCTAAGCCAAACACGAAAAAGGGTTTTGAGAGAATATTTATATCTAAATGCAAAAATGTAAACTAACCTAGAAAGCGAGTAAAATGATCAATGGCTACAAGCATGGATACAAGAGGAATTATACCCAAGTAACAATCCAATGTATTTTACGATTTTACAAATGTGAGCGAGTTTATGTTAATTAGCCTCGGATATTAATTTTGTGTTAGCCTCTTCTGAAGACTAATAAGAATTCCTAATTGAATTATACTTATAACAATTAAGTGATTATGTGCACCCGATGTGGCTACAAGTAGTTCAATCCTATCCTTAGGTAGAATCTATAATATGAGGGTTAACGCCTCAAGTTCTTGTTAATTAATCTTTTTCAACCCCAAATTACATTTTTCAAGATTAATTCGAAAATAATGGACAAGTTTTAGTGTTAGCTAATCCCTTTGAAAATATTGAAGAACAATAATAATTAAAGAAATAATTAACTCACTTCAGTATTAATAAACATTATTCAATACATAAGCACAACAAGCGATTTAATCCAAACTTTAACAATGAAAATTTTCATAAACAAGTTTCAAGTGTTGGAATAAAGACTACATACATAGATATTCAATGCAAAGCAATGAATGAATATATGAGTAAAAAAGGATAAGAAATTCTCAACTAAAGTCTTCAAATATTCAATTCCCAAGTGTATGCGCAAGAACCCTAGCTCCAAAGATCTCTTTCCAATAAGTAAGGTCGTGTATTGGTGGGTTTGGGATAGAGAAAATGTGAAATGGTAAATCCACCCAAGTCTGAAGCCCGCTGACCGTACCTGCGGAAGAATCCTCGCAGGCTCAATTCCGCAGATGCAAAATGTTGCTCGAAAATTTGAGGTCATATCAGAATGGGCAACTTCGCAGAAGAAGACGCAGAAGCGCAGAAGCATTCACGCAGGTGCGGAACTATTGCACAGAAGCGCTGTCGTAGATGCTGGCAAACACTCGCAGATGCGATCCCAGTGTACCAGCTCCTATTCCGCAGATGCGAGTCCACAGAAGCGGAAATTGTTCCGTATGTGCGAAACCACGGGAACCATTTTTTACACTTCTTTAACTATTTTTCTCAATTTTACTTCATTTGATCTCAACTCTCTTTATGACTGCTTTTACCTAGAAATCTAGCAATACACACTATAAACAACCTCGTATTAAAATTAAAGGATACAAAAACTAAAGCAAAAGGGACTAAATCAGCGGTAATATCACCACTTATCAACACTCCCAACCTAAAGTTTTTGCTTGTCCTCAAGCAAATCAAAACTAAAAACTCAATGAGGCTCTACAATTTAAAGCACAATTAGCATCACTATCATTTTCTAATCATATTCTCAAATTAATCACAACACTTATGATTTTGGTTGTTACTTATAATTAGGCTCAAGTATGTGAACTTCACCCAAATAACTCCCTCATCTAAAACTCAATCTCAAGAATGCAATGGAATTTCAAAATAATTAAATGACAACAACCAAGCCTCAAGAAATAACTCAAAAGCACTAGTCTACTACATATACTGAATTGACTCAATTTGGAATTTATCAATGTCACAAATCCATCATAATCCATGTGCCCTCACAAGAAAAAAAGTTCCAAAATCACCATATTTACAATAACAACACAAGGGACAAATGCACAAAGACACTCACTCTCAACAAAGAATTTCATGTGTTAACATATATCATGCCATAAGCGTGCCCTTATTTTTATTTTCTGCCAATTTAAAAACATTCGGTTGGAGGCCCCATAAGGATTTTTTAAGCATGCAATGTAGTCTTAGGGAATGGTAGGATAAGAATTTGGGACACAAGTGACTACACCCTCCTTGAATAGTACTCACATTTGTCTTTCTTTTTGCACTTTGATTCCTTTAAAACCACATAGCCCTTATTGACCTCTAGTTACCCACATTGAACCACCTTGAATTTCCTCTCTAATTTTCTCAAGACTCTTTTTTATCTTTATATATATATATAT
>AWOL01S0013486.1:0-27167 GCA_000715115.1 Nicotiana otophora | reverse complement strand
CCCCCTCCCAAGTTCAAAAGAGGGAATTATATCTCAAAAGGGTAACTGTTTGTAACATAGTAGCCAAATAAAAGGTTAAAGGATCAAATGTGTATACTAGTGATAATATTTATGCAATGGTCGGCTTGAAAGGCTAATGAGGCTTTTTCAAAAATAACAAAGAATTCCTAAGGTCATCCCTCCAACCAAACATAACTAAGATTAGTATTTAAAGACTAACCGTGCAAGTTCTAGATGATAAATGCAATCACAAGAATTTTATATTTTTACAAAACTAACACACATGCACATAAACTAATCAAGAGAGGTCAATTTCACTTCTTAATAAGAATAATTAAAGTAATATCATGCCAACTAGTGGGCAAAAAGTCACAAAGTGAGCCAATAAGTTATCGCAAAAAATATTCTTTCCCATGCAACTTACTTTTTTAATTTACAACAAACACTTCCGAAGGGGTATTGTCAATTCACAACTCATATGCAAAAGACTAATTTTATTAGTACCAAAAAATTTAAAAGTCACCACATAACTAAACAAATCTCATTTTCTTAAGATAGTTATCACGCCATCCATCATAGGAAAATATCTCCCGATTCAACACACAATTATTCCTCGGAAAATAATTGTAGCATAAAGAAAACCCAAGGAGATTAATTGGAAAGGATATTACTACTAAAGCAATAAACATAAACTAAAAACTACTAAATAAAATAACAAAAGTGACTAATAATAAAGGAATAAAAAAACATAAACTACATGCTATCAAAGGAATAAAAATAAAATAACTAAAAACTACTAAAGAAAATAAAATAATAAAAGCGACTAATCAGCACATACATCAAAATCACAAGCTAAGCCCGGAAAGGGCTAAAGCCACACCCAACTAAATATAATGCAGTGTCCTCACTGCATAATATCAGAATAAAATAAGAGTAGTTTGAGAGTCTCCTTGAGATCTGCATCAGACTGGCAGATTGGGGGAAAAGGATCATCACTGATGTGTAGAGCTCTAGGACTCATCATCACTGGTATCATCAGCATCAACATCGTCCGATAAGAAAGAAGTCCCCTCACTGGCATCCTTGTCCTCGACCGGTATCTTCTTGTTCGGCTGCCCCCATTTGAAGATGGCCTTGATGCCTCTCCACATCTTCACCATATGCTGCCTCGAGCCTGCTAACAGAAGCTGCTAACTTCTCATGAGACTCGGCCTTGTTTTTCTGGGTCTCCAGGTATGTCTTCATCTCTTCTCTAGTATAGTAGTCAAGCATAGGCTGGGAGTGCGAGGGCCCACTAGGGAGCTATGACACTAAGTCATGAATGGAGGTAAGCTAATAATTGAGCATCCCAAAGGGTCCCTCGGCCTGTGTAGCTGGTGAGGAGTACCCCTCACCTACAACAATCTCCATCTTTCTTTTCTTTCTCTCTAGATAACTGCCTTCTCCTGTCACTCTCAGTGGGTGAAAGGGTTTATCCTCCGTATGCTGGTACAACTCTGTAATCAATGATGGAACAATGTCAAACTACCTTGAAACACGTACTCCTTTAGCTCCTGAACAACGTAATAACCGACATTTAGTGGAATGTCATCTTGCATGCAAACGATCATCATGGCCCTAACACATGGAACATCAGGCACGTTCCCAAATGGAGACACTCTTCTTGCAATGACATACAACCACATTTTTGCTTTAGTTGTGAAATTATCACATTTGATGCCCTTCTTCTTTTTAGCCCAACTCATTATTTTGACCGCAGGAAAAAGTTTTGAGACTATCCAATCACCATTGTCACATATATCTCTTTATCGCATTGGCTCGGGCATGTGGTTTTGAAGCCCATGGACACCATTTATCTCGTCAAGTCTGAATTTCACAATCTTTCCCCTTATAGTAAGTTCATGGTTTCGAAAATGTGTACGCTTTAAGTTCGTGTAAAAGTCTCGCACCCATTCCTCATTGGCCTTGCACGAAGTGGGGATGAAGCAGGTCAAACCGCTTGAAACATGTCGGTCATGAAAATCTGGAAGGAGCTCGACCAGTTTTCCATCGACAATTCCTTTCTCAAGTTTGAGCTTCTTCGTAAGGATATTATCATAGTACCGGTTTTAACAATCGGAAGACATGAATCTATTGGTATCATAGTTAAAATCCTCAGCCACTTCTTTAATTTTATGATCAAGCACCGCAATTTCGTTCATGTTTGGGTTCATTTTTGAAGCTTAAAGTACATGATTTACCTTTGTATGAGCAGTAGGGTGCAAGAAGTAGAGTGAGAGGATTAGTTGTGTGCAAGAGATGAGAGGGTTTGAGTTTGGGAGAAGACAATTTCGTTTTACCTGATGAAAGAAGGGATTTGTTCATTAACATACCCGACCTACGCACCTATGGAAAATTAACCGCTTCCGCGTGAACGCTTCTACGATTTTTGAGCTACTTCTATGCAAGTGTCGTATCTGCGGTGCCTTGAGCGCTTATGCGGTGTGCCATCCACGCAAATATGTTCGCAGGTGTGGTTGAACCAGATTCTAATAGACACAACTAGTAAACCACTGTTTTGGCATAGCTCCAACACTTCAAACTCCTCGATTCCACTCCAAAAAATCTGAAACTTTGCAGATTAGTGAAAAATAATATAATAAATTATTCTAAAAAATAAACTTTCAAAAATGACGTAATATTTTTAAAAACGATGGGTGTGTTATTGACTCATGTGCGATCGCATAACCGTTATACGGTTCACAAAATTGATCTTCAACCACATTTTTGAGCGACTTTTGTTTAGGAACTTCTGACCATTTCGGCGACCAATATGCGGACCGTGTAACTATTATGTAGTCGCATATTTGGCCGCAGAAAATCAACTAAAGCTCAACAAATTTTTCTTCACTTTCTCTGCACTCCAAGACACACACACATCAAAATGTTCAAAAAAAAAAAAAAAACCTACAAAAACAAAAATCTAACAAAAATAGTTGAAAACGGTGGGTTGCCTCCCACCAAACGCCACGTTTAATATCATGGCATGACAGAATCAACTTTACCACTTTTCTCTCCAGTTGAAGGATATGAGTTGTGCACCTAAGTTGGATTCAGGTTTGTGTCCACGAGCGGTGGGGGGTGGTAAGTAGATGATGAAGACAAACTTCAAGTTTGACTTGTTGCATTTCTTGGCTTTTCTTTGAGGAATATCATTTTGTGTTCTTGAACTTTTAAATTGCAAGACATACGACTCTTGGCTTTCTTCATTGAACTTCCATATAGATTCAAACGGCTCAATTCTCATATCACCATGGAATTCCAATGTTGAAAAATTCTTGGAATGAGACATCAACTTCCCAAATTGCAAATGTTTCCCAATTTTGACATCTTCTTTTTCCCCGAATTAAAGTCAATTTCAACCATATTTCCAATTACACCGGTTGACTCTAATTCCATTTTTTTCTCGGCATCACCAATAAGTATGTAGTCGGTTGGCGGATGTTCCATTCTTGATTCAAGCTCCAAACTATTTTGGTGATTATTTTCCAAAATCTCCTATAAGGCTTTTTTGCTCTTTGTTTCCTTCTTGAAGTAGGTACTTCATCATGAGTTTAAACTTTGCATTTTGCCCATGCTCATTTTCTCCCACTTTCAAAGCCCTAAAAATGTCAAAACAAAAAGCAGTCTCATCATAGTGGGGGTTCGAGAAAGGGAAGGACAAACAAGAACAATTGCCCATATGGCCATTTTGATCACCACACCTATCACATATACTCCACTCATGGGTTTAAGATTATGGGCACAATCCGTCCCAGGAGAATTTAATTAATTTTTCCACGAGTGTGGTTCTCCACAATAAGGACAAGGATAATCAAAGTATTAACAACTACCATCCGACCAATTTTTGTTATATGATACCATTTTCAAAAACTAAGAAAATATACAAGAAACAAACAAGAAAACAGATAAGAAAATAAAAAAAGATAAGAAAAATAATTACATAAATATTCACATGTTTGGACCAAAGCACATACACGATTACGCATGTAAGAGAATTATCGAATATTATGCTAGGCCAAAAACTAAAAAGGATTTTGAGAGAATATTTATATCTAAATATTTGTACGGCTATAATCAGAGGAAATGTTTTCCCCGATTTCCCAATAAGGAACTGAGAGGGAAGCACAATCTGATGCAACTACAAGCAAAGCCGAATGATCTCTCGTATCGTAACTCAGGAGGAATGAACGTTGCATCGGGGATTGGACATGGCAAAACAACGGATCTGGATCGAGTAAAGTTTCGAGACCATGAGAAAAAGATAAGCAGTTGGGAATTACAAGTGGGGAGTCATATTATTCGCCCTCAACCGGATATTATGGCACAAATCCCATACGTTATCAACTGCGGATCGACATTTATGGGGAAAAGAAGATTTTTACCTTATTTAGACTTGTATTAGGATTGAAATTCTTCTACTATATAAAGGACAGAAGTTTTTCATTTTAACACATTGTTGACACGCATATCAAAGCAATAAAATTTCATTTTTGTCTTCTAGCTATCATTCAAAGTGTTCTTCAGCTATCCTTTTAGTTAATTGAAACTGAGCCCATATCAAGGGTCTGATCGAGGCCAGGTTTGAGTGTTCAACTTAAGACCAGGCTTGATCAGCACATTGCAATTGGTCTGAGCGTTCATTCTCCCTTTAATTTAATTACTTACTGTTCTAAGATCATTCGTATCGAATTAAATCACGTATCCTTTAAACCGCGTACAAATTTAGTTGTTACTAGTTTTTAAGAATAAACAGTTTGGCCCACCGTAGGGCCAAGGATAATAGTGGTGATTTGATATGAATCTCCAGAACACACCCTATATTACACTTGTTCTTTGAAGTTTTGATCTCAGGTTAACCTAAGGATGTCAAATTCTTAGTATGCTCACTTGAACGTTGATGAGTCAGGCCACCACGACGAGAACAATAACGTGGTACCTTGCAATGTTATGCCCCCTGTTGATCCCAATGGTGTCCCACCCGCCGACCTAGGCGACGCTAACTCATAGGTTGCTATTAATATCAATCTGCCAACTGACCCCGAAAATAGCATTTGCAGGGCACCCCGACCATCGGCTCGAGAATTGCCCAAAGGGGAAGGTGATGGAGTGAGCTTGCACTTGATTTGCGAAATGTTGCAAGCTCAACAGGCGATAATAACATAGTTTCAGACCTAGAGTCACATCCCTAAAAGGGTAGAGCCCGAGCCGACCAGGGAAAATACTCGAATGGATGAACAAGTTGCCCTGGAATCGGATGAAGTCGCGCCCGGGAAAACTTTCGAGGTGACGAAGATTCTCGAAGCATTGACAAAGCGGGTGGAGTCTGGCGAGAAAAGGATAGAGGCCAACAACAAGAAGGTGGAAACTTATAAATCCAGGGTCGATCAGATCCCAAGAGCACCCCCGATATTGAATGGGCCGGACTCAAATTCAGAAGCCTTTCCCCCCGAGCACGGAACCGAAGCCGATCCCTAAGAGGTTTCGAATGCCCAAAATTCCCAAGTATAATGGGACTTCAGATTCAAACGAGCATGTACCCTCTTATACATGTGCAATCAAGAGGAATGACCTAGAAGATGATGAGATCGAGTCGGTGTTGTTGAAATTATTTGGGGAAACCTTATCCAAGGGAGAAATGATATAATATCACAACTTGCCTCCAAATTCAATTGACTCGTTTGCTATTCTTGCAGATGCTTTCGTAAAGGCCCATGTCGGCACCATCAAGGTCGAGACAAGGAAGTCTGACCTTTTCAAAGTCTAACAAAGGGATAACGAGATAATTAGGGAGTCCATATCGATGTTCCAGATGGAATAGATGGATTTGCCCCTGGTCGCGGATGATTGGCCCGTTCAGGCATTTACTCAAAGTCTCAACCCCCGAAGTTCCGTGGCTTCTCAGCAATTAACGCAAAACTTGGTGGAGTACCTGCCAGTCATATGGGCTGATGTCCATAACAGGTATCAATCAAAGATTAGAGTCGAGGATGATCAGTTTGGAACCCCTTCGGGGTTTGTTTACCCCAACAGAACAAATGACAGATCTAAGAGAATTATCAATCAGGAGCCAAGGTCGGTCCAAGATCGATAACAGTCGTACGGTGCATATCATACGGGAAATGGATTCGGGCGCCACCCAATAAGAATCGACAAGAGAAATTATCAAGGACTGAGTAGTCGAGGCCTGATGAGCAAAAGCAATTTTGACAGGTCGCTCGGGAATAGGGAATCATCGAGATTATCAGAGTATATTTTCAGCGTAGATGTTGCAAGTATAGTGTCGGCCATAGGACACATCAAAGAGACCAAGTGGCCTAGACCAATGCATTCTGACCTCGCCCAGAGGGATCATAGCTTGGTGTGTAAATACCACGGTACTCACGGTCATAGGACCGAAGATGGTCGATAGCTAAGAGAAGAAATGGCTTGATTGTTTAACAATGGGCACCTTCGAGAATACCTAAGCGAGCGGGCCAAAAACCACTTCAGAAATAGGGATGCCAACAAACAGGTTGAATAGGAGGAGCCCCATATGTGATCTACATGATCATTCAGGGAGTGGATGTGACCCAAGGGCCAATGATAAACACAAAAAATTTTCTATCACAAGGGAAAAACACACTCGGGATTACGTCCAGGAAGGGGCCATCTCATTCAGCAACGAAGACACCGAGGGCATCATCAAGCCTCACGATAATGCACTGGTAATATGTGTACTAATAAATAAATCTCGGGTAAAATGTGTGTTAATTTATCCAGGTAGCTCAACCAACATCATCCGATCAAAAGTCGTAGAACACTAGGATTGCTGGACCAAATCGTACTGGTAGTCCGGGTATTGAACAGATTCAACATGGTATGCGAGACCACGAATGGTGAGATAACTTTACCGGTAAACACTACCGGGACCACCCAAGAAATAAAGTTCTACGTGATCGAGGGGGATATGAGGTACAACGCCTTGTTCGGAAAGCCATGGGTTCACATAAATGAGAGCGGTTCCTTCAACCTTACATCAGGCACTGAAATTGCCCACTTTGGGAGGAGAAAACATAGTCTACAGGGAACAGCCAGCCACAAAGGAAATGTTCGCTGTCAATGAAGTGATCCCGGTGCCCACGATTTCGACATCAAAAAGTAAAGGACCGACCGAAGAAGAGGAAACCAAATAGTAATAAATGACCCCGACCACAACCGGGCCAGAAAAATAGAAGGACCACAAAGCAGATGATAGGGATAATTACGGTGTCCCAATATCTTTTATAGTGCCCGATGACACCGATGCCACTAAGTCGACAATCAAGGTGTTGGAGTAGGTTATACTGATCGAGCACCTGCCGGATCGAAAGGTATACCTGGGCATGGGGCTAACCCCCGAGCTCAGGAAACAACTTATTGATTTTTGTAAAGCTAATGTCGATTGTTTCGCTTGGTCCCATCTAGATATGACAGGGATCCCACCGGAGGTAACAACTCACAAATTGATCTTGGATCCAAAGTTCCATCCGGTTAAACAGAAGATAAGTCCATAGTCCAAATTCAAACATACATTCATCAAAGACGAGGTATCCAAGGTATCCAAAGTTCTGAAAATATGTTCCATCCAGGACGTTATATACTCGGATTGGTTAACTAACGTAGTAGTCATACCTAAAAAAAGAAACAAACTTAGGATGTGTATAAATTATAAAGATCTAAATAAGGTGTGTCTGAAGGACTCCTTTCCTTTGTCTAACATCGATCGAATGATCGACGCGATGGCCGAAAACGAGATACTGAGTTTTCGCGACGCTTATTTTGGGTACAACCAAATTTGAATGGACCCGGGCGATCAAGAAAAGACTTCTTTCTGAACCAAATTCAGCACCACTGTTATAATGTAATGCCATTTGACTAAAGAACATCGGTGCCACGTACCAGCACCTAGTTAACTGGATGTTCAAAGAATAAATAGGAAAATCAATGGAAGTTTATATTCATGATATGTTGGTTATGTCCCAGCAAGCAGATGACCATTCGAAACATTTATAGGAAACCTTAGACATATTGAGGAAGTGACACATAAAGCTATACCCAAAAAAGTGTACCTTCGGGGTCACCTCGGGCAAGTTCCTCGGGTTCATGGTATCAAATTGGGGAATAGAGATCAACCCAAGCAAAATAAAAGCTATAGAATACATCACCGTAGTTGACAACGGTAAGGTAGTACAAAGACTGACCGGGCAGATAGTCACGTTGGCTCGGTTTATTTCGAGATCGTGGGATAAGAGCCATCGGTTTTTCTCACTATTGAAAAAGAAGAATGATGTCTCTTGGACCCCAGAATGCCATCAATATTTAGAAGAACTCAAGTGATATATATCGATCCCTCCCTTGTTGCACACTCCAAAGGCGGACGAACAACTATACCTCTACTTGGTGGTTTCCGAGGTGGCGGTAAGTGGTGTCCTGGTCCGGGAAGAAGAAGGTACACAATTTCCTATTTATTATGTTAGTAGAACCCTAGGCGATGCCGAAACAAAGTATCCACACTAAGCAAAATTAGCGCTCGCCTTATTAAGTGCTTCTAGGAAACTGAAACCGTACTTTCAATGCCACCCCATATGTGCCGTGACCTCGTACCCACTGAGGAATGTCATGCATAAGCTCGAGCTCTCGGGCCAGTTGGCCAAAACACCATAGATATTAGTGGGTACGATATCGAGTACAGACACCAGACAACCATAAAAGCTCAGATTTTGGCAGACTTTGTGGCCGACTTTACCCTGACCTTGGTCCCCAAGGTCGAGAAGGAATTATTGCTCACTTCGGGGATTAGCTCAGGGATCTAAACCCTATTCACAGACAGTGCTTCCAAAGGGGTCAGGGCTCGGCATCGTATTAAAACCACCTACGGGTAACGTAATTAGACAGTCTATTAGAACTGTAAAATTGACAAACAACGAAGCCGAGTGTGAGAATATGATTGCAGGTCTAGAACTGGTTAAGAGCCTGGGGGCAAATGTGACTCACTCCTTGTGGAAAACCAAGTCAATGAGACATTTTAAGTAAAAGAGGAAAGGATGCGGAGGTACTTGGATATGTTGCAGGTGACCTTACACCAATTCAAGGAATGAACTCTACAGCACATACCTCGGTATCAAAATAACGAGGCCGACGCACTGCCCAACTTTGGGTCGTCAGTCGACTCCAGGGCAGTAATAAAATTGATGAACTTGATGGTAGAGGAAGGTCATACCGAGTTGAACTCGACAATCTTGACTTGGGACTGGAGAAACAAATAAATAGACTACCTGAAGTAAGGAAAATTACCATCAGACCCTAAGGAGTCAAGATCCCTACAAACCAAAGCTGTCAGGTTCAGCTTGGTCGAGGGGAAATTGTTTAGACGATCCTTTTTCGAGCCATTAGCTAGGTGCTTGGGTCAGGTGGAGACTGACTACGCCATTAGAGAAGTGCACAAGGGAACTTGCGAAAACCACTCGGGAGCAGAATCCCTGGTTCGTAAATTGATCAGAGTCGGTTATTACTGGAACAAAATAGAAAATAATGCAAAAGACTCCGTACGAAAATGCAACGAGCACCAAAGACACGCCCCTATAATTTATCAACCAGGATAAATGCTTCCCCCAATCCTATCGTCGTGGCCATTTATGAAATGAGGGATAGACATCGTCGGTCCCCTGCCATGGGCGCCCAGTAAAGCCCAATACATACTACTTATTACCGATTATTTCTCCAAGTGGGTTGAAGCTCAGGCATTCGAGAATGTTTGGGAGAAAGAGGTCATCGACATCATCTGGGATCATATAATATATCGATTCAGGATACCGGCTGGGATGGTTTGCAAAAATGGGAAGCAGTTTATCGACATCAAGTTAAGTAAGTTTCTCGAACACAAAATTAAAAAGATCTTATCTACACCTTATCACCCTAATGGGAACGGGCAATAGGAGTCAACAAACAAAACTATACTCCAAAACTTGAAGAAGAGATTGATCGATTCAAAGGGAAAGTGGAAAGAAATCTTGCCCAATAATCCCGTGTGCATATCAAACGACTTCGAAGTGAAGTACCGGTGCAACCCCATTCTCTTTAGTCTACAGTTTGGAAGCTCTAATCCCAGTCGAGGTGGGGGAATGAATCTGATGGTTCCAGTATGCTACTGAGACAAACGGCGAGGCTGTGGTCACAAGTCTGGACTTGTTGCATGAGAGGGGAGAGGCCGCCTTGGTCCAGTTAGATGCCTAAAAGTAGCAATTGGGGAGGTACTACAACCGAAGGGCTAACCTTCTACATTTATAAGTCGGGGACTTGGTATTAAGGAAAGTTACGCTGCACACCAAGAACCCAAATGACGGGAAACTAAGCTCGAACTGGGAAGACCCGTATAGAATTGTCAGGTTAACTCGGAAAGGTTCATATAAGATCAAGTCAGAACGGTGTACAACTTCCGAAGAACTGAAATGTGGCACACTTAAAGCGGTTCTACTGCTAAGGTACAAACATAATTTCCTTTAAACTTTGTTATGCTTTGGACTAACTTATGCATGTGCTTGGTCGAGGGTAAATTTGACAACTAGATCTGAAAGCACGTGTTGAACTCTTTGTCCCTTGCACAGGTTTTTCCCGAAGTGGGTTTTTACGGCAAGGTTTTTAACGAGGCAATGCTAAAATGTGCTACCTTAGTTTCTAAGACCGGCCTGAGGCCGAAATTGCTTACCACCCATACTAGGACAACAGTATTCGAGCCCTCACAAACTCAGCCTCAAATACTAGGGGGCCAATACGCCCTAAGTTAGGACCCTTAAAAGCTGGTCTTCTTTGATATTAAAAGCCAAGTCTTGATGATTAGAATTCATTGCAAGGGTCAAACGGTCAAACAAACCGTACCCTTATAGCTCATTCTTGCCATGGCAGAAAGCTTATGCGCCTCCGATTATGTACTCTACATGCGAGGTAATGAAAAAACTTTGACCTCTATATTTTATCACAATGCATTTGCATCATTGATACATTTGTTGAGTTAGTTATAACAAATAATAGATCCTAAATGCTAGAGCCTACGGGCCTCCCCAAGTCCGGGACTATTGATCGATCACAAGATCAGATAACTTGGGCAATCGAGTCCCGGAGGCACCAAGCCTATTAGGCAGGGCACGAACATGAAAGGCTACGACCAACTCAAAAAGGCTCGGAGACGTCCAAGTCCTTACTCAAAGAGTAGGGTCCTATCATATGATTAAAAAATATTAAAAGGTTGCCCTTGGCAAACACCGTTGTATACGATTGAAATATTTAAGCATCTTATATTATTAGTTTGTTTATCGCGAATTTTGAAGCCTAAGTGACTCAGTCTTGTTATCGAAACCAGGCCACATTCGGGCTTCGTGGGAAAGAGTAATCTAGATTATGTACAATTTTATGCTAAGGGATTAATGCCAATCTTGAAATAAAAAGTTGCAAATAGATACTGAAAATTAAAGGACACAATATATTTATAAATGGGAAATGTTATATATTCAAAAAGTATTACAAAGGCACGATAAAACGGCCTCAAAATAAACAAAAGAGAAATGTACAAAAGAAAATAAAAAATAAGCTAAGGCATCTACGCCTAATCTTCACCAGAGCCCGACTCAGTATCGGAACCCTCGGGCTCATATAGCTCTTTTTCCTCGACCTCAAGCCTCTCGGCCGCTTCAATCTCGGCCAATAGATCAAACCCCCGAGCGTGAATCTCCTCGAGGGTCTCCCTCCGGGATATCCATTTTACGTACTCGGGCTTTGTTATTAAGTGAGCCTCGATTATTTCCACGTCATTTTTGTATTGATCCAGCTTCTCCTCGACCTCGGAGGAATTTATCGAAACTGCCTCTAACTTTGTCTTCCACGCGATATACTCCCAGCCGAGGTAGCCCCGTTCTGAAATGGCTGAACCCAGTTGTGCTCGGAGCTCATCATTTAGTTGAGACCACCTGCCGACCTTATCCTTCGTCACCCAGAGTTGGTCCTTGACTGATGACAATTCCTCTTTAGTAGCCTCCTTTTCCGAGGCCAGAAGGTCCATCCTGCTCCTCAACGTCTCAGCCAAAGCTTTTAGCTCGACCATCTCGGCCTGGATCTAGTCAATCAGGTCTATCCTCTCTTGGACTTGCGAGGTTGCGTCATTAGCTATTACGCTTAACCTTTCATTTTAAGCTCAAATATCCTTACCTTCTCGACTAGTATGGAGTGCTCCCATTTCACGGACGAAGCCTCCTTTTGAGCTGTTTGCAGCTCATCTTGGAGAATTAGGAGATCCTTAAGGGCCTCACCTTTTTTTCTTGGTAAGAGCCTTGTACATGTCCTTCTGCTAGACTTGTTCCTTGAGCTCCAACTCGAGCTGGCTCACTTCCATTCGAGACCGAAGGAAGCTTTCATGATGAAGAATTGAGGCCTGAAAACAAAGTAATGAGATCATGATGGTACGTTTCAAGCTCCGCCCTTCTGCTTCCGATGGTACGTCTTTTTTGGGATCTCCAGGTGACCGAACCCGTAGTAATCCTCCAATGTGCCCATGTTCATGCCATAGAAAACATGTTGAGGGCCTCGTCTGCGGCCCGTGATGTCTCGTTCGATTTCTCCTTGATGGCCTGAGCCTCATCGAATAGAGACTCAGTATGGGACGACATTCCTATGATGTCAATGACACCTTCGACTTCCCTCGGAGCAAGAGTAGCTTCTCGAGAGGTCGTAGCCTTTGGTTTTACTTTGAGCTCCCGAGCCAAAGATGGGTAGACCTATCGGTGACTTCCCCCCATCTCCGCCCTCTCTTTTTTATCAATGGCCAGCCCCTGGGCAACGAACTTCAGATCATCATCATCAGGATAGTCCCTGAGCCGGTGGAGGGAAGCAGGGTTCGGTGCCCTGGCCCGGGTACTCCTCTTGTTACACTTTCAGGCCATGACCGTAACCCTCTTCTTTTTAGCCTCGACATCCGGGGAACCCGAAAACTTCCTCTTTCTTCTCTTTTTCTCCTACTTCTTCGCAACAGCCTCAGGTTGTCCCAAAGCGAAGGGTTTATCGGGTGAGGATGAAGCCTCTTCCTCGTCCAATACCCCTAGATCAGTGGTCTTGGGCAGACCTATGAAAGAAAGAGAGTGATTTTTAGTGAAAACGACAGTTGAATATGTAAGAAAGTATGGTCGGGAAGAGCACTCACCATGGGAACTGGCCTCCCACTTGCCCTTTGAAAGTTTTTGCCATTCGCGCTCGAAATATGACATTTGTGTGCAGATCCCCTTGACCCACTCTTTGAAGCGGGGAACTGCATTATGAACTCAGGACACCGCTGCACGATTATAGAACTAGTCAATAAAAAAGAATAGCAAAAATCCACAAGAAATTCTAAATACTCAAGAAGGAGAGGAACATACGTACTAGGTTCCACTTTTCAAGGAACGGCAGGAACTCGAAGGGAATATGATCCTCGATTTTCACCCAAACGAATCTCCCCTGCCAGCCTCGATCCCTATCCTCACCAATGCTTGAGAATGGAGCTTTGTTTCCGAACGAAGGACATTAATTAACCCCCATCAGAAGATTTAGAGACTGTAAAGACGAAGCAAATGGTCGATGGTGAACTGGGGTGCTTTAGTGTTATTAACGCAGTGGCAGAGGAGGATCACATCCTAAAAAAGGATGGGTGAATCTGCCCTGGACAGACCTCATACCTTTTACAAAAGTCAAGGACCATGGGATCCACCGGGGAAAGTGTGAAGGGGTATGTGTAAACACTTAGGTACCCTTCCACATGTGTGGTGATGTCCTCATCAGGACCCAGGACGACCACCTTTTTGCCCTCCCATTTGTAGTCCTCCCGAACCATGGGGAGCGCATCCTCGGTAACAGAGCATAAGTACCTCCATACCTCCTAGCCTCGATCCTGTTGACTGGAAGCTTTTTTGACCTTGAAGTCATTTTCTATAGAGCAGCCTCCGGGGATGAAGTTCTTCAGGGGAGGTTCCGGGGCCACTTCATGTACGGCCACCTCAGCATCCGTGGCCAGGTTAAAATTTGAAGGGACAGTCAGTTGAGGCACGGATTTTGAAGTTTTCACCATCAAATTTTGGGAAATATGAATATATGAGGATGAGTATGAAGATTTGAAGATAAGGATGAAGATTTGAAGGTCAAATCTTCAAGGATGAAATATGAAGATTTGAAGATGGGGAGATGAAGCTATGAAGAACAATGTATGAAGATTTGATTGAGTTAAGAACAAGTAAAAAGTTCGGGGGTAAATTAAAGAGTTCTGTAATCCAAAAGTAAAAAAGTGAGAAAAGGACTGAAGCTTTTATAGAGAAGAGATAATTAATGCATGACGTTTTGCATTTGAGGATGTCCAACCAGCAGTTGACATGTGTCCGAACTCGGAACGACGCAATTGATGGGATGTTTCATTGACCCATCAACCTAATTATAGCATACAGAAGAAGGGACCGGGGTCAATTAATCATTTCTTGTCGCTTCGATAAATTTGCTCTCCGAAAAGTGAGGGGACTATCTGCGTACGGGTAAAATCGGGGGAAATTATTTCCTCGATTACCCAATAAGTAAATGAGAGGGAAGCATGATCAAATGTAATTACAAGCAAGGCTGAAGGATCACTCGTATCAAAACTCGGAAGGAATGAATGATGCATTCGAGATCGAACACGGCAAAACAAAGGATCCGGGCCGAGTAAAGTTTTGAGACCATGGGAAAAAGAGAAGTGGTTGGGCATGGCAAGTGGGAATCGTAATATTTGCTCTCAACCGGATATTACAGTACAAATCCCGTCCGATATCAACTGCGGATTGACATTTATCGGAACTTGTTTTTTACCATATTTAGACTTGTATTAGGATTGACATTCCCCTACTATATAAAGGGGAGACATCTTTTCATTTTAACACATTGTTGACATGCATATCAAAGCAATAAAAGTTCATTTTTATCTTCCAGCTATCATTGAAAGTGTTCTTTGGCTATCCTTTTCTTTAATTGCAACCGGGCCCATATCGAGGGTCCGATCTAGGCCGGGTTTCAGTGTTCAATTAAAGACCAGGCTTGATCGTCACATTGCAATTAGTTTGAGCACTCATTCTCTCTTTAGTTTAATTACTTGATTTTCTTATATCATTCATATCGAATTTAATTGTTACTCATTTTTAAGGGTAAACAAAATGCAAACCAACCTAGAAAGCGAGTAAATTGATAAATGGCTACAAACATGGATACACAGGGAATTACACTCAAGTAACGATCCAATGTATTTCACAATTTTACAAATATGAGCGAGTTTATATTAATTAGCCTCAGATATTAATTCTATGTTAGCTTCTTTCAAAGACTAATAAGACTTTCTAAATGAATTATCCCTAAAACAATTAAGAGACTAAGTGCACCCGATATGGCTACAAGTAGTTCAATCCTATCACTAGGTAGAATCTCAAAAATGAGAGTTAACGCCTAAGGTTCTTGTTAATTAATCTTTCCCAAACCCAAATTATCTTTTTCAAGATTAGTTCAAAGTTAATGGGTTAGTCCTAGGGTTAGCTAATCCCTTTGGAAATATTAAAGAATAAGAATAATTAAAGAAATAATTAACTCACTTCGACATTAATATAAATCATTCAATACATAAGTACAACAAGAGATGTAATCCAAACATTAACAATGAATATTTCCATAAACAAGTTTTAAGTGTTGGAATAAATACTACACACTTACATATTCCATACAAATCAAGTGTAAGGCCTCGTAAAGTTTTGCAAAGAAAAAACAAATAATATTTCATGGTGCCGGACTAGGCCTACGTGTGTGAGGATTGTAGAAATGCATTTTGGGTTGAACAATGCATCAGAAAGTAAAGAAAAATATTTGGCAGAAAAATGCGTTTCTACAGTGCATTATGCGAGCGCAGAATCACTCTGCGGGCCGCATAATGACCGCAGAAGTGAGGCAAGAGAGGGCCAGTTTGGATGCAATTATGCGGTGACTATGTGACTGCACAACTGTTCAACAGTTCATTATGCGACAGTAGAACAGGTCTGCGGGCCGCATAGTTATCGCAGACACAGACAGATGTTTGCCAGTATTTGACACTAATTATGCGACCGATATGCGATCCGCATATTGATTATGTGATCGCATATGCGATCGCATACCTTGTTTCAGAGCTCCATTTTTAGGTTTTTAAAACCCGACCCTACTTCGTTAAATACACTCTTTGGACCATTGTTTGGATATAATCTAACATTTTAGAGAAAGAGAGAGCCCTGGAGTGAGAAGGTGTTCTTCAATGATTGTTCTTCAATTCTTGCTCAAGTTTTGGAAGATTAAGAAAGGAAACTCACTAGGTCTTGATCCTAGAGGTAAGATTCTACACCCTAACCTTCAATTTTGAATTTTGCCTAGAAATAAGTAATTAGCAAGATAATATTTGGGCATGAGAGTTATTTATTTTACATGCATGTGTTATCAAAGGGTGTAGGAAGATTGTTGAGCTAAAAATGGTAAAGATTGGGTTGTGGGATGATAGAATCCTCCATAAAAGGACCTTGAAACCTTAATGCACACATAGTGTTTGATAAAATGCTCAAATGAGCTAGAACCATAATCATCTTCCTAATTTTGATTCAATTTGTTATATTTCTACAATAGATTGAAGTTTCTAAGAATTCTGGAGCATTTTAGAGTTAATGAAGCTCAATTGAGGTATGTTGGGTAAACTCTTCTCTTAGAACCGAATCCTACGATATTCATGTAATTAATGTAAGACCCGCGTAGTTTGTGTTGAAAGATATATGTTCCGAGTAAGTTTATGTTGAAAGATATATGTTCCGAGTAAGTTTGTGTTGAAAGATATATGTTCAATAAGTATCCTAAATTCTTTATTTATGTTATGTTGCCAATTGAGGATGTGTTCAAGTATGGGCTGTGCATTAATAATGTGTGGACTTCAAGTCGAGTTCTAACGAAGCCTATTATGCCAAATTTTGTCAAATATCTCTATGTGCCTTAGACTTTTAATTATTCACATGTGTACTAAATATCTTGATTTGAATTATTGTTGTTGGTAATGATGATGTTGATGTTTGAAAGTAAAAAGGTGAGCATGAAATACTAAATACGGCTAACGTGCCAAGAATGATTTTATAATTATGGCCATTAGTGCCAATGAAATGAAAATATAGGAAAAGAGTATGAAATGTGATGATTGATATAAAAAGGTTGATGTCTCGATTAAGACATCCTAGCCGATCGGGTCATTATCAGATACCATGTCGAACACATGGTGATGATTGTACTGGAAATTATAATTGAAATAGTAATTGTGGTCGATGTCGCTAATGGATATCCTAGACGACCAGGTTGTGATCAGACTCCGTGTTAAAGATAGTGGTATTGATATTGAGATTAATTGTGGTTGATGTCTCTAATGAGATAGCCTAGCCGATCGGGTTGTGATCGGACTCCGTGCTAAGAGTATGGTGGTATTGGTATTGTGAATAATGGTATTGTGAGCAATGGTATATCAATACTAAAAATCTCCCAATGTGAGATATGGTAATTAATTTGAACAGTGTCTTGATCCTAAATTGAGGTTAGATGTTGATTAAGGCTTCGATTGATATTATGATAATCTTGTTTGTATTATTTGTCATTATATTGAGAGGGTGTTTAGTTATACATACTAGTGCTATTCGACAGTACTAACGTCCCTTTTGCCGGGGGCGCTGCATCTTTAAATGGATGCAGAAGGTTTCACAGCAAGAGATATTGATTAGTAATAGCAGTGCACCTTCTTTCAAGCTGACTTGGTGAGCCCCAATTCATCCCGGGGTCATGAATCTTTTGTACTTTGTGTATTCTGTTTGAGGTATAACCGGGCCTTGTTGCTGGCATTATCATTATACTCTTCTTTATCTATAGAGGCTCTGTAGACATAGTGTGGGTTGTATAATGGTGTTGGGGAAGTCAAACTCGTGTGTTGTGCTTGAATTATTATTTCATCTTCAGATTATGAAAAATGTGTTTGGAATTGAGACTTTAAAATGAAGTAACTGATGGTAAGCAATTGGTATTGCAGACATGATCACTTTATTGTTTGATTAATGAAAACATATATATTCTCTTTATTCATGAATGATTTTGGGTAGAAAGAAATCTAATAGGCTTGCTCGGCTGGGTTCACTCAGTTGAGCGCCGGTCATGCTCCTTGATTTTGGGGCTTGACAAACTTGGTATTAGAGCTTAAGGTTTTAAAGTGTCCTAGGATGTCTCGGAGCCATGTCTAGTAGAGTCCTTACTAGCAGTATGTTGTCGTCCACATCTATAATTAGGATGATATATGGGCATTTAGGAATAATACCCTTCTTTTATTTTCTCGATCGTGCGAGAAAAATGATGGTAAGATTGTTCCTCCTTTAACTCGTGCTTTACTTTAACTTTCAGTACATGGCACCTTAGAAGAAGGCAAGAACTAGCCAAAGAGCCAATGTCACCCCAGGACTGACAGTTGACCCTATAATTGATTATGCGGGTGAGCACCCGAGGAATGAGAATATTCCTCCAATTACTATACTGCCTGACTCTACTACAACTGATCAGACTGCACCTGTCCCCACACCTATTGAGGGTGCAACGGTTCCTCCAATTGATATACCAGTTCCACCTCCAGTTCTAGCTTCCGATTCTGGTGTTTCTAATGTTGATCTTAGGGGAGCCATACAAATGTTGGCTCAGATAGTGGCATCCTAGGTCCAGAGATCAAATGTTACACCCACTTCTTCTAGTCAGCCAGGGGATTCTACTAGTTCTAGGGTGAACCGGTTTCTCCATTTGGATCCTCCAGTGTTCACGTGTACTAACCCAAAGGACGATCCCCAGGACTTCATTGATGATATGCACAACACTCTCTGATTTATGTGTGCTACTGAGATAGAGGCAGTGGAATTGGATCCAAAGAAGTGGCATATTCTTGGTTTGAACTATGGGAGGAGTCCCGTGATGAAGGGAGCCTTCATTGATCATTTCTTTCCTTCCGAGACTAATGCAGCCCATTCTGCTGAGTTTGAGAACTTGAGGCAAGGTAGCCTAAGCATGTGGGATTACTATATGAGATTTGCGTACCTGTCTAAGTATGCTATTTACATGCTTCCTATTATGGAGGATAGAGTGCGCCGATTTGTACAGGGTCTTAGTCCCTTGGTAATTAATGAGGCCGCAACAACAACCTTGAATTCTGATATGAACTATGGAAAGATGGTGGAATTCGCTCATGCTACAGAGACCCGCAAATTAAGGAATAGAATGGAGTGAGAGGGTAGTAATAAGGCCCGGTATGCAGGCAACTTTGGTGGTTCTTCTGGTGATGGCAAATCAACATTTAGGAGAGGGTTGTCAGGGCCATCCCAATCCTTTTCTTAGTCTTCGGCTAGTGCACCGCCATCAGGGCCTAGTCAGCAGCAATAGTGGAGCCATTTCAGGCCCAATCAGGGCAACATAGGCTCATATCAGCAACGTCATCATGGTGGTAGATTCCATCAGCAGAGGGGGCTTCCATGCCCTTGTTGTGGAAAGATGCACCTAGGAATATGCTACATGGACTTACCCATATGCTACGGATGCGAATTGAGGGGTCACATTCAGAGGGATTGTCGTTCGTCCCGCCAGGGTGCGGGCAGGGGCATGGCACAGCCAGCCAGTTTTGCAGCTACTATATCCGTATCTACTCCGGTTGGTGAGTCTATTTTGGCTACGTGGGTTTATAGGGATTGTGTTGTCACGTTGCGTGGTCGGGGCACCGTGGCCGATCTTATTGAATTGGGAAAGGTCAATTTTGATGTGATAATGGGGATGAATTGGCTTTATTCTTTTCTTTCAAGCTTGATTGCCGAACCAGGACTGTTAGGTTCAAATTTCCAAACGAACCAGTTATTGAGGGGAAGGGTGATGATGTAGTTCTGAAGGGTAGGTTTATTTCCTACCTTACGACCACAAAGATGATCAACAAGGGATGTATTTACCATTTGGTCTGGGTTACGGACACCGATGCTGAGGCACCTACACTTAAGTCTATGCCTGTTGTGAATGAATTTCCAGGAGTCTTTCCGGATGAACTCCATGGGATCCCACCAGACAGGGGGATTGATTTGGGATTGATGTGATGCCAGACACACATCCTATATCTATTCCACCCTACATAATGGCACCGTCAAAATTGAAGGAGCTAAAGGAACAATTGAGAGATTTGTTAGAAAAGGGTTTTATCCGGCCAAGTGTGTCGCCTTGGGGCACACTAGTCCTTTTTGTAAGAAAGAAAGATGGGCCACTGAGAATGTGTATTGACTATCGACATCTTAATAAGGTCACAATCAATAATAAGTACCCACTACCAAGGATAGATGAGTTGTTTGATCAATTGTAAGGTGCCATGTACTTCTCCAAAATTGATTTAAGATTTGGGTATCACCAATTGAAGATCAGGGAGCGGGATATTCTGAAAACAGCTTTTAGGACCCGGTATGGGCATTTTGAGTTTCTAGTGATGTCTTTTGGGCTAACAAATGCCCCAGCAGCCTTCATGGATCTTATGAATCGAGTTTTTAAGCCACTCCTCGACTCTTTTGTGATAGTATTTATTGACGATATTCTTTTATATGCATGAAATCGAGAAGACTATGCCGATCATCTCAGGGTAGTTCTGCAAATCCTACATCAGCACCAGTTATATGCAAGTTTTTCAAAGTGTGAATTTTGGCTTGAATCGGTCATATTCTTGGGTCATGTAGTCTCTAATGAGGGAATTAAGGTTGATTCTCGGAAAATTTCACCTGTAAAGAATTGGCCGAGGCCTATAACTCGAATAGAGATTTGCAGTTTCTTAGGCTTAACTGGATATTGCAGAATGTTTGTGGAAGGACTTTATACTCTTGCCTCTCCATTGACTAAATTGACGTAGAAGGAAATTAAGTTCCAATAGTCAGATGCTTGTGAAAGGAGTTTCCAGGAATTGAAAACAAGACTGCCTATGGCAGCGGTGTTGACTCTACCAGAGGGCATAAATGGATTTGTGGTATATTGTTGTGCTTCAAGAATCGGGCTTGGATGTGTATTAATGCAACGTGGGAAGGTGATAGCTTATGCTTCTAGGCAACTAAAGAATCATGAAAAGAACTATCCAACACATGATTTAGAACTTGCGGCAGTGGTATTTGCATTGCCAATTGGGCGTCATTATTTATATGGGGTCCATGTAGATATATTCACGGACCATAAAAGCCTTCAATATATTTTCAAGCAGAAAGAATTGAATCTGAGGTAGAGAAGATGGCTTGAGTTACTCAAGGACTACGACATTGATATTCTATATCATCCGGGAAAGGCCAATGTTGTGGCAGATGCTCTTAGCCGGAAATCCATGGGTAGTTTTGCTCACTTGGAGGCATATCAAAGGCCATTGGCCAAAGAAGTTCACCGATTGGGTAGTTTGGGAGTTCGTCTTGCGGACTCTAGTGAAGGATGGATAATTGTGCAAAATAGGATTGAATCATCGCTTGTTGTAGAACTCAAAGAGAAACAATACAATGATCCATTATTGGTGCAATTGAAAGAGGGGATTCATAAACATAAGACCATGGCCTTTTCTCTTGGCATGGATGATTGTACACTAAGGTACCAAGGGCGACTATGTGTTCCAAATGTAGATGGTTTTTGGGAAAGAATTATGACTGAAGCTCACACTTCTAAGTATTCTGTGCACCCAGGTTCTACGAAAATGTATCATGATCTTAAGGAAGTCTATTGGTGGAATGATATGAAGAGGAATGTAGCAGAATTTGTGACAAAGTGTACAAATTGTCAGCTAGTGAAGGCCTAACTCGAACGACCCGGTGGGTTGTCACAGAACATAGAAATTCCAATGTGGAAGTGGCAAATGAGTAATATAGACTTTGTGGTAGGATTACCGCGCACTCCGTGCAAGTGTGACTCAATTTGAGTGATTGTGGATCAACTCACGAAGTCAGCACACTTTTTGCCGGTTAAGTCTACCAACACAGCAGAGCAGTATGCCAAGTTGTATATCAAAGAAATAGTCAGGTTGCATGGCACCCCAGTTTCCATCATTTCTGATCGGGGAGCACAATTCACTGCTAATTATTTGAAGAAATTTCAGTAAGGTTTGGGTACCCAGCTGAATCTCTTTACGGCCTTTCACCCGCAGACTGACGGGAAGGCAGAGCGGACTACTCAGACACTTGAGGATATGTTGCACGCTTGTGTTCTAGACTTTAAAGGTAGTTGGGATGATCATTTACCACTCATAAAATTTGCATACAACAATAGTTATCACGCTAGCATTCAAATGGCACCGTTCATGGCTTTATATGGTAGGAGATGTAGATCTCCCATTGGGTGGTTCGAAATTGGGGAAGCAGAGTTTATAGGGCCAGATCTCGTGCATCAGCCTATGGAAAATGTTAAAATCATTAAGTAGCGGTTGAAAACTGCTCAGATTCATCAGAAATCGTATTCGGATGTTCGTTGTAGGAATTTGGAGTTCAAAGAATATGATTGGGTATTCTTGAAAGTTTCCCCCGTGAAGGGTGTAATGCGATTTGGTAAGAAAGGAAAATTGAGTCCGAGGTATATCGAGCCGTACAACATCATCCAGAGGAATGGTGAGGTGGCGTACAAACTTGAGCTACCACCTGATATGTCATTATTACACCCGGTGTTTCATGTGTCTATGTTGAAGCAAGTAGTTGGAGATCCGACACTCATTGTTCCGGTTGAGACTGTTGAGGTTAATGAAAAATTGACTTACGAAGAGATTCCAATTTCTATTATTGATCGGCAAATCCGAAAGTTGAGAAACAAAGAAATTGCATCCGTGAAAGTGCTCTGGCAAAACCAACAGGTTGAAGAGGCTACTTGGGAGGCCGAGGAAGAAATGAAGAAAAAGTATCCTTATTTGTTTGAATGACCATGTATTTATAAAGTTGTGATCTACGAAAATTATAAGACTTACTTTCTATGAATTTTGTAACATTTGTACAATTGGCGTTAAGGGTGTTCCGTTCTGGTAATATAATTGCTTGTGACGCCACGATTGGTGTTGTTTTGTGTTGTGTTACGTTGTTGGATTATGTATATGTTTTAAGGATATGTTTCTGGGGCTCTCTGATAGGTAGATATGCCTAGTTACAAGGGAAACTCTGGCGAAAGGTTTTTAAAATTTAGAGTGTTAGTCAAATTTGCGGCTTCTAGTGTGTGGTATGAAAACTGAGTTGCATAAGATGCTAATAACAGATTTTGACCCTCATTCGAGGATGAATGATCCTAAGTGGGGAGAATGTAAGGCCCCGTAAAGTTTTGCAAAGAAAAAAAAATAATGTTTCATGGTGCCGGACTAGGCTTACGTGTGTGAACAATGCACCGGAAAGTAAAACAATGTTTTGGCAGCAAAATGCGTTTCTACGGTCCATTATGCGACCGCAGAATCACTCTGCGGGCCGCATAATGGCCGCATAAGTGAGGTAGGAAAGGGCCAGTTTGCATGCAATTATGCGGTGACTATGCGATCACATAACTGTTCTGCGGTTCATTATACGACCGCAGAACAGGTCTGCGGGCCACATAGTGACCGCAAACACAGATAGATGTTTTCCAGTATTGGACACAGATTATGCAACCGATATGTGGTCCGCACATCGATTCTTAGATCATTCATATCAAATTTAATTATTACTTGTTTTAAAGGGTAAACAAAATGCAAAAATGCAAATCAACCTAGAAAGCCAGTAAATTGATAAATGGCTACAAACATGGATACACGGGGAATTACACTCAAGTAGCGATCCAATGTATTTCATGATTTTACAAATATGAGCGAGTTTATGTTAATTAGCCTTGGATATTAATTCTATGTTAGCTTCTTTCTAAAACTAATAAGGCTTCCTAAATGAATTATCCCTAAAACAATTAAGAGACTAAGTGCCCTCGATATGGCTACAAGTAGTTCAATCCTATCACTAGGTAGAATCTCGAAAATCAGAGTTAACGCCTAAAGTTCTTGTTAATTAATATTTCCCAAACCTAAATTCTATTTTACAAGATTAATTCGAAGTTAATGGGCTAGTCCTAGGGTTAGCTAATCCCTTTGGAAACATTTAAGAAGAAGAATAATTAAAAAAATAATTAATTCACTTCGACATTAATAAAAATCATTCAATACATAAGCACAACAAGAGATGTGATCCAAACATTAACAATGAATATTTCTATAAACAAGTTTCAAGTGTTGGAATAAATACTACACACTTACATATTCCATACAAAGCAAGTGTAAGGCCCCGTAAAGTTTTGCAAAGAAAAAAAAATATTTCATTGTGCCGGACTAGGCTTACGTGTGTGAGGATTGTAGAAATGCATTTTGGGTTGAACAATGAATCGGAAAGTAAAGAAAAATGTTTGGCAGAAAAATGCATTTCTGCGGTCCATTATGCGACCGTAGAATCACTTTGCGGGCCGCATAATGGCCGCAGGAGTGACACACGAGAGTGCCAGTTTGGATGCAATTATGCGGTGACTATGCGACCGCATAACTGTTCTGCTGTTCATTATGCGACAGCAGAACAGGTCAGCGGGTCGCATAGTGACCACAAACACAGGCAGATGTTTGCCAGTATTGAACACCGATTATGTGACCGATATGCGGTCCGCATATCAATTATGCGATCGCATATGCGATCACAGACCTTGTTTCGGATCTCCCTTTTTGGGTTTTTAAAACCCGACCCTACTTCGTTAAATACACTCTTTGGGCTATTTGTGAGCTATAATCTGACCTTTTAGAGAGAGAGAGAGAGAGAGAGAGAGAGAGAGAGAGAGAGAGAGAGAGAGAGAGAGCCCTTTAGTGAGAAGGTGTTCTTCAATAATTGTACTTCAATTCTTTCTCATGTTTTGGAAGATTAAGAAGGGAAACTCACTAGGTCTTGATCCTAGAGGTAAGATTCTACACCCTAACCTTCAATTACGAATTGTGTCTAGAAATGAGTAATTAGCAAGATAATATTTGGGCATGAAAGTTGTTTATTTTAAATGCATGTGCTATCAAAGGCTGTAGAAAGATTGTTGAGCTTAAAATGGTAAAGACTGGGTTGTGGGATGATGGATTCCTCCATAAAAGGACCTTGAAACCTTATTGGTTTGGGTTGTGTTTGATAAAATGCTCAAATGAGCCAGAACCATAATCATCTTCCTAATTTTGATTGAATTTGTTATATTTCTACAATAGATTGAAGTTGCTAAGAATTCCGAAATATTTTAGAGTTAAGGAAGCTCAATTATGGTATATTGGCTAAACTCTTCTCTTTGAATTGAATCCCACGATATTCATATAATTTATGTAAGACCCGAGTGGTTTGTGTTGAAAGATATATGTTCTTAGTAAGTTTGTGTTGAAAGATATACGTTCAATAAGTATCCTAAATGCTTTATTCATGTTATGTTGCCAATTGAGGATGTGTTCAAGATGTGCATTAATAATGTGTCAACTTCAAGTCGAGTTCAAATGAAGGCTATTATGCAAACTTTTGTGAAATATCTCTATGTGCCTTAGACTTATTATTTCTCACATGTATACTACACACCTTGATTTTAATTGTTGTTGTTGGTAATGATGATGTTGATGTTTGAAAGTAAAAAGGTGAGTATGAAATAGTAAATACGGCTAACTTGTCAAGAATGATTTTATAATTAGGGCCATTAGTGCCAATGAAATGAAAAGAAGGGAAAGGAGTATGAAATGTGATGAATGATATAAAAATGTTGATGTCTCGATTAAGATAGCCTAGCCGATCGGGTCGTGATCGGACACCATGCTGCACACATGGTGGTGATTATGCTGGAAATTGTAATTGAAATGGTAATTGTGGTCGATGTCCCTAATGGATAGCCTAGCCGATCGGGTCGTGATCGGACACCATGCTGCACACATGGTGGTGATTATGCTGGAAATTGTAATTGAAATGGTAATTGTGGTCGATGTCCCTAATGGATAGCCTAGCCGATCGGGTCGTGATCGGACACCATGCTGCACACATGGTGGTGATTATGCTGGAAATTGTAATTGAAATGGTAATTGTGGTCGATGTCCCTAATGGATAGCCTAGCCGATCGGGTCGTGATCGGACACCATGCTGCACACATGGTGGTGATTATGCTGGAAATTGTAATTGAAATGGTAATTGTGGTCGATGTCCCTAATGGATAGCCTAGCCGATCGGGTCGTGATCGGACTCCGTGTTAAAGACGATGGTATTTATATTGAGAGTAACTGTGGTTGATATCTCTAATGATATAGCCTAGCCGATCGGGTCGTGATCGGACTCCGTGCTAAGAGTACGGTGGTATTGGTATTGTAAATAATGGTATTATGAACAATGGTATATCGATACTAAAAATATCTCAATGTGAGATTTCGAAATTAATTTGAACAGTGTCTTGATCCTAAATTTAGGTTTGATGTTGATTAAGGCTTCCATTGATATTATGATAATCTTGTCTATATTATTTGTCATTCTATTGAGAGGGTGTTTAGTTATACATACTAGTGCGATTCGACAGTACTAACGTCCCTTTTGCTGGGGGCTCTGCATCTTTAAATGGATGCACATGGTTCCACAGCTGGAGATATTGATCATTGATAGCAGTGCACCTTCTTTCCAGGTGACTTGGTGAGCCCCACTTCATCGTGATGTCATGAATCTTTTGTACTTTGTGTATTCTGTTTGAGGTATAGTCGGGACCTTGTTGCCGGCATTATCATTGTACTCTTCTTTATCTATAGAGGCTCCGTAGATATAGTGTGGGTTGTATAATGGTGCTGGGGAAGTCAAACTCGTGTGTTATACTTGAATTACTATTTCCGCTTCATATTATGAAAAATGTTTTTGGAATTGAGACTTTAAAATGAAGTAACTGTTGATAAGAAATTGGCATTGCACACATGATCACTTTATTGTTTGTGTCACACCTCCCCAGCAGAGTCGCCAGAGCTGTCACACCTCCCCTTTTCTCGTGGGATAAGA
>AWOL01S0013485.1:38305-59006 GCA_000715115.1 Nicotiana otophora | reverse complement strand
GACTTGCCCCAAAACTATATGAACGCAGACCATTACTCGCGAACGCGATGAAGAAATGTGACATCAGAACACACCAGCACTGAAAACATGAAGGAAAATAGCCCAAAACTAATCTGAACCACGCCCGAGCCCATCGAAACCCCGTCCAAACATACTAGCAAGTCTCACAACATAACACGGACCTATTTGAGGCCTCAAAACACACCAAATNTAGGCCAACACCCCCAATTTCCTTTTTAAATTCATCAACCAATTGCTAACATGAAGATAGATTCATGGTATAAAATCAAAAATTAGTAGAGAACATTTACCCCAATTCATATGGTGAAAATTGCTTCAAGAATCGCCTCAGTCCGAGCTCCATAGCTCCTAAAATGCAAAAATGGCTAAAACCCCCGAAATAGAGTACTTTATACTTCTGTCAGTGCATCCTCTTACGCGAACGCGTCAATACCATCGCGTTCACGATGAACAAGATAATCTTCCACCATAATACACTTCGCGTTCGCGGTAAAAACCTCACGAACGCAACTCACAGGTGGCTCAGACCTTCGCGAACGCGGCTCCAACTACGCGAACGCGATGAAGAAGGCCTCCGGCTTCGGCTCTGGCTCCCAGCTCAACCCTACGCGTCCGCGATCCATCATATGCGAACACAAAGAAGACTTGCCCCAAAACTATATGAACGCAGACCATTACTCGCGAACGCGATGAAGAAATGTGACATCAGAACACACCAGCACTGAAAACATGAAGGAAAATAGCCCAAAACTAATCTGAACCACGCCCGAGCCCATCGAAACCCCGTCCAAACATACTAGCAAGTCTCACAACATAACACGGACCTATTTGAGGCCTCAAAACACACCAAATAACATTGGAACGACGAATCACACCTCAATTTGGATTCAATGAACTTTGAAACTTCAACTTCCACAACCGATGCCGAAACTTATCAAATCACGTCCGATTGACCTCAAATTTTGCACACAAGTCACATTCGACATTACGAACCTGCTCCAACTTCCGGAATCAGAATCCGACCCCGATATCAAAAAGTCCACTCCCGGTCAAACTTTCCAAAATTTCAACTTTCGTCATTTCGAGCCAAATTCAGCCACGGACCTCCAAATCACAATCCGAACATGCTCCTAAGTCCAAATTCTCCCAATAGAGCTATTAGAACTATCAAAATTCTAATCCGAGGTCAAATGCTAAAAAGTCAAACTTGGTCAACTCTCCCAATTTAAAGCTTCAATAATGAAATTCTTTCTTCCAATTTGATTTCGAAATACCTTAAAACCAAAACCGACGATTCACACAAGTCAAAATACATCATACAAAGCTAATCACGCCCGTAAACTACTGAGAAAAGTGCAAATGCTCAAAACGACCGGTCGGGTCGTTACATCCTCCCTCACTTAAACATACGTTTGTCCTCGAACATGCCAAGAGTTGTTTCCAAGCCACCAAATCACTATTCCATCTTACCACGCACGCACCCGAGGGTGACCCTGCATCACCCTATCCCATACAGGTCCGGTAACACAACATAACTAAAATTTCTCAATTCAACATAGCCCACAAACCTTCAAATCAAATTTCCAACATACGAAATTTCTTATAAGATCAGAATTTCGCATCTACATATTGTACAAGTCTGAACAAGTTATATCAAGCCATATCTATAACCCAAGATGTAATCACATGATGTATCACATAATTCAAACACTCATAGCAAAAATTTCAAATCACAGTAGCTACTCAAAACAACCCAATATCGGTAATAGACCTCATATCAAACAAAGCTTAGCTCTAAAACCTCTGTACACTACCGATGATGAAAGAAACATGCAGAATTCATAACCATTCATCTGACCAACGGGTCATGGAGCTCCCGCTCCTTCTACAAGAACTATAGCCAATTTTTAAGCCGTCTTTCGATATTATCCTCCCAAATATACCACAATCAAATCTTATAGCATCCATTCTAGGTCCAATGACCTCGTCTCATCCAACACGACCACTCTAGTGACATGACACATCAATACAATCTAAAGCTACAACCTGTGCAATCTGTGCACCAAATAGCAACATTCCAAATGTACTCAATCGTGAAAATGACTCAAACGAGAGAACCGACCCACAAGCTCGACAAGTACCACCCCGACGCAATGCTAAGAACCCATCACACACCGCAGGACCATAACACATGAATCTAACCCAAAGGATCATATTTCTACATAACTTTGTTGCAATACGTGACCCTATCCAAATACTGGTCCATATGAAACACCTCATGCCACCCTGCTAAAATCAATAACCATGCACAATTCGACATCAAGTACTCAAAGTGCATTACCATAACCACGGAGAAGCAAATGACACCATGCCACACAAAACCCGAAAGAACATAACCAATACGCCATCAACCAAGCAATACCCAATACTCTTCTCGCTCAAATTCCGCTATAAGGCTACAATAGAACCGCACCATATCTGCATGTAACCAACGAATCACAACTCCTCGTAGCATAGAAGTGTAACTCACAGATCATTTCAGAACACGAAAAAGCTCCACATCAACCGAATGGCACATCCCTCAACAATACCAGTATGGAGCCAACCAATCCGGCTCGGTGTAGAATACACATCCTAATTGGGCCTACCAATGGACTCCCAAATCAGCTCTAGTCACAAGCAGAATACATACCCGATCAGCCAGAAGCCTTCTATTTGATCACATCCGGTAGAAAATCACAATACTCAACATGCTCCTCAGGCCGGTAGGAAAATACCCATCTTAAACCGTGGTAGAAATCCTCGAGAATGCCTTGGAATCCATTTGCACATAATCAAGTCATCAGATTTAAATCTATCAAACTCAACCAAGCCACGCAGGTCGCCAAACCCAAGAGTATTTCCACAAAGTACCTGTAGAAAACCCCCACATCATAAGCACCCAAAGAACCGATCATATCCATTATCATATTGATCCAACCTACTACCAAGATGTCCTATTTCTCCGAGTCCCTTCCGAATTTATCTTCAGATTGATACTCTTCCTTGCTAAAACGCCACGATCTTTAGCCACAACTCACCCCACAAACCTTAGCATAGAACTACAACGCCCTACGACCCATAAGCAATTGTATTCTTCTTAAGCACCTCCATAATTGCCACAACTGTAACATTCATTCTGAAAATACCTTATGTGAATTTGAGATTATTATTCTTACCTTCCTTATACTAAAATGTAGAATCCATAGTCATACAGAATTTTCGCAAGTCCAGGTACCATCAAATGCAAATCTCAGATTTTATCCATACACAAGTCCGGAGAAATTCTCAATTGCTATATATAAACCTCGAACTTATTAGAACTTTCTCAAGAGTCTCCCCCTTTGTTCAATTCCAAATTACACTGCCCAAATGGGCTGAAAACCATGTGCCCCATTAGAACAACATCACTCAAAAAGGTAATCCTGTCTTAAGACCACCAATCAAATTCATAATCCGTGCGCACTATATCATTAACAAATAACAACTCACTCATCCCATGATTTTCATATACTTATAAATCATAATATAACCTGTATCCAGAAATTTCCTTGCTCGAGTCATTCTCGAACTCCACCTCTGCAAGTCATAACTGATTCCCAAGTATACTTCAGACCAAAACAAAAATTTGACACATACCCATGAATTGATTTGTCCATAGCAGACTCCCCCACTTGGATCAAAGCCATAAATTAAAACACTTCATAACTCTCAATACCCATACTTTATTACTGCATTAATACTACAGTCAGTCCAACAAAAATTCTTCTCAAGCTCATACAACGCCAACCATAAAATACCTCAATCATCTACTAAACTCGCATTTATTCTCTTGACAGTCAAGTCAACTTTCTCAACCAGCTTCAAATTTAAACCTCCACACATATGCCCCGCTGGAAGAAAAGAAACTCTACACTCACATTATAATGAACACACCTACATAGATTACTCCGCAGGGGATAATCCACCTGCATAGCCTCAAATTGGTATCTTGTTGTACCTTTTCGCCGTCACAATTACTATGCAATCACATAGTCTATCCGAGTCCAAACTCATTAACCAAACATGAGAATTTAATTTGTCCCTAAATTTAACAACGTGAATGGTCCTTCAAAATATTCATACTCGAGACTGTACGTCACATCAAAATTAAAATCAAGCACCCAATGGCCTTCCATTACACTTCAAGGAAACACTTCTCGTCACATTCAAATCATCTTAACATATCCCGCAGTTACATCATATTCATCACAAAGCCATTTCTCCGCTCATCGAGCCACAAATTCCTCTCGTAGGGACATTACCAGATATATGAGTCCAAATGTACAACTTACCACTGAAGCTACCGAGCCTAAGCTGCGGTCAAAACCTGGCCTCAAGTCCTCCGGACTGGCCCATCACCAAAACACAGAATACACATCTCACACTTCATCCCTGAAATCACAAGCCGACGATACATAGTTGATATCGAGCGCTCACATGCACACACAAATGCGCGGAAAGAATTCAAAGAGTTATATTTCAAGCGGAATCAATTCTGCACGATAAGGAAAGAAACATGGGAAATTACCCTAAATGCCCTGTAGCCTCTCGAAGATGAGTATGGACGTCATCATACCGATCTGCAAGACTCTACTAGACACTTGCTCATGACTTGTAGAACTTATGAACCTAGAGCTCTGATACCACCTTGTCACGACCCAAAATTCGACTAGTTACGATGCCACCTAACCCAACCCGCTAGGTAAGCCAATTAACTACTAACCAATTCCAATAACAATTTATAAAGCAATTAAGTACTGAAATATCTTAATCTTATACATTCCCTGAGAACTGGCAGTACAAATTGTGAGCTTCTAAGAATAGAGTTTACAAAGCGAAAATGAAATAAATACATAATCTGTTTGAATAGTACATAAACAGAGTTTTACAGATCTAAAGCTACCACAAATAAGAGGCAGTTACAGTCGGGATGTAGGCATATCTTCAATCTAGCTCCCATCGAACACAGTAACAACAACAGCCAATATCTGCACGCAAGGTGCAGAAGTGTAGTATGAATATAACCGACCATATGTACTCAATAAGTAACAAACCTAACCTTAGGTTGAAAGTAGTGACGAGCTAACACAAGGTCGGGTCCAATACCAGTATCCCACAACAACTCATAACAGCATAATACAAGTAATAAAAGATGTATCTCAGAAGTAAAATGCTCAGATCGTTCACAGTTCTAGAAAATAGTCATGCTTGTCACGTATCTTAGTGAAAACCCAAATCTTTTATCAAAAATGCCAAAAATACGAGTAAGTTTGAAAACTATAATTTTTCCAAATATCCTTTCCACAATAAATAAGATGTTTCATATCCTTTCCAAATAGCAAGTGTAAAATACCTTTCTATGCCCACATATTAATATGTGTAAAAGGTCATGAATGATATGATATTGTATAACATGAGGAAAAATACATCTTTATGCCTGCATGTCATGTGTGCATGCCAATGCCATGTATCTCATAGATGAATCATGTACTCACACTCTCAAAGTACTCAATCTCACTGTCTCACACTTTCCAGTCATCATGCTCAACCACTCGGTACTGTATATGGCCCAGGGAAGATCCATCCCGGAATATATACATCACTGACCATCAGTCACTCAGTATCGAGGAAGGCCAATCTGGCCCCATGGAGAAGATCCATCTCCAGGTATATAAATGCTTCAGACAAGATCCATGTTCATTGAAGATCCATCCCTCAATATAATCAACTGCGCTCACTGGGGGTATGTACAAACTCCGGAGGGGCTCCTTCAGCCCAAGCGCTATAAACCGCACGGATAACTCACGTGCTGCATGGATAACTCACATGCTATAGTATCAATATCTGGATCCGCACGGACAACTCACGTGCTGCACGGACAACTCACGTGCTATATAAAGCCTATAAGGCCTGTTGCAGGCTGGTAGCCCCGATCCCATAATTATCCTTACAATCAAGCCATCAACTTCACTCAGTCATCAATATCTCCAATCTCTCGGGCTCACAATGTCATGAAACTAGCCCAAAATGATTATGTGATGCATTAATAAATAACAATAGAGACTGAGATATGATATGCAATGAAATGAATATGACTGAGTATGAAATTTTAATTTAAACAAATAATACACATCAATATGACCTCTGTGGGTCTCAATAATACTGGCACATAGCCTCAGCATGATTTTTAATATGATTCTCATCTCAATTTCTTTAACACATAAAACTGCATGAAAAATGCAAAGATTATTTGACTACAGAATTTCATGAAAACAATTGCGTCACAATTTCTATGGTGCACGCCCATACGCCCGTCACCTAGCATGTGCGTCACCTCCAAACAATTCACATAATACGTATATGCAGGGTTCATACCCTAAGCTCCAAGATTAGAAGAGTTACTTACCTCGAACAAGACGAATCCAAGGCCGAGCAAGCTTAACAATGCTCCAGAAATCCCATTCTGCGCGTATCAACTTCTGAACGGCTCGAATCTAGCCATAATAAATTTGATTCAGTCCACACAATTATGGGAATTAATTCCATAATAAAATACTAGTATTTTCCCACAAACCCGAAATTACATTCCAAAAATTATCCGTGGGGCCCACGTCTCGGAATCTGATGAAACTCATAAAATCCGATAACCATTCTAATTACAAGTTCAACCATACTAATTTCACTCAATTCCGACTCCAAATCGATTTTCAAAACTCAAAAATCCATATTATGAACTTTAGGCCAACACCCATAATTTCCTCTTTAAATTCATCAACCAATTGCTAAAATGAAGATAGGTTCATGGTATAAAATGCAAAATGAGTAGATAACACTTACCCCAATTCATATGGTGAAAATTGCTTCAAGAATCACCTAAATCCGCGCTCCATAGCTCCCAAAATACAAAAATAGCTGAAACCCCCGAAATAGAGTACTTTATACTTCTGCCCAGGCATCCTCTTACGCGAACGCGTCAACACCATCGCATTCGCGATGAACAAGATAATCTGCCACCATAATACACTTCATGTTCACGGTAAAAACCTCACGAACTCGACTCACAGCTGGCTCAGACCTTCGCAAATGCGGCTCCAACTACGCAAACGCGATGAAGAAGGCCTCCAACTCTGGCTCCCAGCTCAACCCTATGCGTTCGCGATCCATCATACATGAACGCGAAGAAGACTTGCCCCAACACTACGCGAAAGCGAACCATTACTCGCGAACGCGATGAAGAAATGTGACACCAGACACCAGAACACACCAACACTAATAACATGAAGGAAAATAGCCCGAAATCAATTCGAACCATGCCCGAGCCCCTCGGGACCCCGTCCAAACATACCAACAAGTCCCACAACATAACACTGACCTACTCGAGGCCTCAAAACAAACAAAACAACATCGGAAAGACGAATCACACCTCAATTCGGATTCAGTGAACTTTGAAACTTCACCTTCCACAACCGATGCCGAAATCTACCAAATCATGTCCGATTGACCTCAAATTTTGCACACCAGTCACATACAACATTACGGACCTGTTCTAACTTCCGGAATTAAAATCCGACCTCGATATCAAAAAGTCCACTCCCGGTCAAACTTTCCAAAATTTTAACTTTCGCTATTTCGAGCCAAATTCACCCACAGACCTCCAAATCACAATCCAGACACGCTCCTAAGTCCAAAATATCCTAACGGGGCTAACAGAACTATCAAAATTCCAATCCGAGGTCAAATGCTAAAAAGTCAAACTTGGTCAACTCTCCCAATTTAAAGCTTCAACAATGAAATTCTTTCTTTCAATTCGATTCCAAAGTAACTGAAAACCAAAACCGGTGATTCACACAAGTCAAAATATATCATACTGAGCTACTCACGCCCGTAAACCACCAAGCGAAGTGCAAATGCTCAAAATGACTGGTCGGGTCATTACATATGCGATGTCCATCTCCAGCTCTCGGGCCATACTGAATCAGATACTAGGGTGGAGCCCCTCAATAAATCAACGGACACACTCTCTCACAGTAGCAACTAGGGCTGGTGCATGCGTAGACAAATCACTGAATTGGACTGCATACTCCGATACTGTCATAGAGCCCTAGCGCAACTGCTCAAACTCAGCGTGCCATGCATCTCTGAGACTCTGAGGAACATACTCCCTCAAGAACATATCTGAAAATTGAGTCCAAGTGAGTGAATCTGCCTTAGCCGAACTATCCAGCCTGTATGATCGCCACCACTGATAGGTCATTCCTCTAAGCTGGAATATCGTGAAAAAACCCCCAACTAGAATCCACAATACCTATAGTATGGAGGATACGGTGACATTCCTCAAGAAAACCCTGAGCATCCTCTGAAGCCAAACCGCTGAAAGTGGGAGGGTGGTACTTCTTTTACCTCTCGAGCCTGAGTTGCTCCCCCTCTGAAACTACTGCCCTAGCCTCGGGCCGAACTAGGATAACTGGGTGCACTGGTATAAACTCTGGAGCATGTTCAACCTAGGCCCGTGGCTCTGGGGTACGGGCGGTGGGAGTCTGTGCTCCTCCCCCGGCCTGAGATGTGGCAAGAGCAAGTGGAATCAACCCTGTCTGTGCTAGAGTGCCAAACATGCTCAAAAACTGGGCAAGAGTCTCTTCAAGTGCAGGAGTAGTAACATGTGTCTCAGGTGCCTGCTCTCCAACTGGAGCTACTGATGGCTCCTCTGCAACAACTCGTTCAAGTGCTCTGGCTGCACCACGTGGTTTTTCTCGGCCTCTACCCCGACCCCGACCTCTTGCGGCTCCAACTAGGGGCGTGGGTGTCTGATCATCGGATCCAGTTATGCGTGTCCTCACCATCTGTGAGAGAATAGAAAGACAAGGGTTCATAATTTCTAAGTCAACAAATGCTCACGATAAGGAATCAAAAAAGTAAACATTTCCTAATAGTTCCATAGCCTCCCAAAGATAAGTACAGACGTCTCCGTACCGATTCGCGAGACTCTACTAAACCTGCTTGTGACTCATAACACCTATGAGCCTAGAGCTCTGATACCAACTTATCATGACCCCAAATTCCCTGCGTAGGATGTCGTGATGGCACCTAGTCTCTAAGACTAGGTAAGCCTATAAATGCAGAATAACATAGTAGAAATCTGAAATAAATGAAACTGCAATTCAAATAATTTTAACTCCCAAAATTCGGTAGAAATAAGTCACAAACTTCTAAGAATTTATTCTAAGTGTCTCTATACATCAGGGTCTAAAGAGCATAAGGAAAGCAACATAATAAAGATAGAAGGGGACTCCAAAGTCTGTGGACGCTGGCAAATGTAACTTGAAGTCTCCGCGTACGGCTAGTTCGCTGACGCCTGGTTTGATAGGAAGTACATGGATCTGCACAAAAAGATGTGCAGAAGCGTAGTATGAGTACACCACAGCGGTACCTAGTAAGTGCCAAGCCTAACCTCGGTAGAGTAGTGACGAGGTCAGGTCAGGCCCTATTGGAAATAATAAAAGACGGGGTGAAAAGTTTAACGATATAATAATAATAAAATGACAATGGGAATAAATCAAGTAAGTAGTATGTCACAATTTAACTACACAGAATAAGGAAAAATAATAACTCGCGGAAGGAAAACAAAAATTTACAACTTTAAGGAAAACACAAAATAACCAAAAGGCAAATGCAGCCATAAAGAAATATCAACAAGGGCACTCCCGAGGTACCGCCTCGTAGTTCCCCTTCTAGCCACGCATATCAAGCTACCCTTATCTCACTGCATGCATTTCAACACCCAGACCTTATACCACCGCATGCGTATCAATATCACAATATATCACAATTTGCACCTCAAGTGCCCAAATATTTTAACTTGCCAAAATAAATCAACAACAACATTAATTCCGCAATAAGGAGCTCACAGCTCGATCACAATGAATACAAAATCTCACAAAATATTCGGAAGTGAATAACTTTACAAAAATAATATTTCACAAATTTAAAACCTTGCCTCAATACCAAATTTTTAATATCAAATACTTCATATTAATAATAATTTAATTAATAAATTCAACTTTCAAATGATGAGCACAAAATAAAAGAAATAAAGTTTCAACTAAACAGGTAAAGCAATTAGCAGAAAAAATGTCATGCAAATTTAAAATATAAAAATAGATCAATGATGATGAATATAACCGAATAAAATAATATAATTAATGTGTAACTGAGATCTACATAATTTAAAACCAGAGTTTTTCCACATTTAGCACATATACACACTCGTCANCAATTGCGTCACAATTTCTATGGTGCACGCCCATACGCCCGTCACCTAGCATGTGCGTCACCTCCAAACAATTCACATAATACGTATATGCAGGGTTCATACCCTAAGCTCCAAGATTAGAAGAGTTACTTACCTCGAACAAGACGAATCCAAGGCCGAGCAAGCTTAACAATGCTCCAGAAATCCCATTCTGCGCGTATCAACTTCTGAACGGCTCGAATCTAGCCATAATAAATTTGATTCAGTCCACACAATTATGGGAATTAATTCCATAATAAAATACTAGTATTTTCCCACAAACCCGAAATTACATTCCAAAAATTATCCGTGGGGCCCACGTCTCGGAATCTGATGAAACTCATAAAATCCGATAACCATTCTAATTACAAGTTCAACCATACTAATTTCACTCAATTCCGACTCCAAATCGATTTTCAAAACTCAAAAATCCATATTATGAACTTTAGGCCAACACCCATAATTTCCTCTTTAAATTCATCAACCAATTGCTAAAATGAAGATAGGTTCATGGTATAAAATGCAAAATGAGTAGATAACACTTACCCCAATTCATATGGTGAAAATTGCTTCAAGAATCACCTAAATCCGCGCTCCATAGCTCCCAAAATACAAAAATAGCTGAAACCCCCGAAATAGAGTACTTTATACTTCTGCCCAGGCATCCTCTTACGCGAACGCGTCAACACCATCGCATTCGCGATGAACAAGATAATCTGCCACCATAATACACTTCATGTTCACGGTAAAAACCTCACGAACTCGACTCACAGCTGGCTCAGACCTTCGCAAATGCGGCTCCAACTACGCAAACGCGATGAAGAAGGCCTCCAACTCTGGCTCCCAGCTCAACCCTATGCGTTCGCGATCCATCATACATGAACGCGAAGAAGACTTGCCCCAACACTACGCGAAAGCGAACCATTACTCGCGAACGCGATGAAGAAATGTGACACCAGACACCAGAACACACCAACACTAATAACATGAAGGAAAATAGCCCGAAATCAATTCGAACCATGCCCGAGCCCCTCGGGACCCCGTCCAAACATACCAACAAGTCCCACAACATAACACTGACCTACTCGAGGCCTCAAAACAAACAAAACAACATCGGAAAGACGAATCACACCTCAATTCGGATTCAGTGAACTTTGAAACTTCACCTTCCACAACCGATGCCGAAATCTACCAAATCATGTCCGATTGACCTCAAATTTTGCACACCAGTCACATACAACATTACGGACCTGTTCTAACTTCCGGAATTAAAATCCGACCTCGATATCAAAAAGTCCACTCCCGGTCAAACTTTCCAAAATTTTAACTTTCGCTATTTCGAGCCAAATTCACCCACAGACCTCCAAATCACAATCCAGACACGCTCCTAAGTCCAAAATATCCTAACGGGGCTAACAGAACTATCAAAATTCCAATCCGAGGTCAAATGCTAAAAAGTCAAACTTGGTCAACTCTCCCAATTTAAAGCTTCAACAATGAAATTCTTTCTTTCAATTCGATTCCAAAGTAACTGAAAACCAAAACCGGTGATTCACACAAGTCAAAATATATCATACTGAGCTACTCACGCCCGTAAACCACCAAGCGAAGTGCAAATGCTCAAAATGACTGGTCGGGTCATTACATATGCGATGTCCATCTCCAGCTCTCGGGCCATACTGAATCAGATACTAGGGTGGAGCCCCTCAATAAATCAACGGACACACTCTCTCACAGTAGCAACTAGGGCTGGTGCATGCGTAGACAAATCACTGAATTGGACTGCATACTCCGATACTGTCATAGAGCCCTAGCGCAACTGCTCAAACTCAGCGTGCCATGCATCTCTGAGACTCTGAGGAACATACTCCCTCAAGAACATATCTGAAAATTGAGTCCAAGTGAGTGAATCTGCCTTAGCCGAACTATCCAGCCTGTATGATCGCCACCACTGATAGGTCATTCCTCTAAGCTGGAATATCGTGAAAAAACCCCCAACTAGAATCCACAATACCTATAGTACGGAGGATACGGTGACATTCCTCAAGAAAACCCTGAGCATCCTCTGAAGCCAAACTGCTGAAAGTGGGAGGGTGGTACTTCTTTTACCTCTCGAGCCTGAGTTGCTCCCCCTCTGAAACTACTGCCCTAGCCTCGGGCCGAACTAGGATAACTGGGTGCACTGGTATAAACTCTGGAGCATGTTCAACCTAGGCCCGTGGCTCTGGGGTACGGGCGGTGGGAGTCTGTGCTCCTCCCCCGGCCTGAGATGTGGCAAGAGCAAGTGGAATCAACCCTGTCTGTGCTAGAGTGCCAAACATGCTCAAAAACTGGGCAAGAGTCTCTTCAAGTGCAGGAGTAGTAACATGTGTCTCAGGTGCCTGCTCTCCAACTGGAGCTACTGATGGCTCCTCTGCAACAACTCGTTCAAGTGCTCTGGCTGCACCACGTGGTTTTTCTCGGCCTCTACCCCGACCCCGACCTCTTGCGGCTCCAACTAGGGGCGTGGGTGTCTGATCATCGGATCCAGTTATGCGTGTCCTCACCATCTGTGAGAGAATAGAAAGACAAGGGTTCATAATTTCTAAGTCAACAAATGCTCACGATAAGGAATCAAAAAAGTAAACATTTCCTAATAGTTCCATAGCCTCCCAAAGATAAGTACAGACGTCTCCGTACCGATTCGCGAGACTCTACTAAACCTGCTTGTGACTCATAACACCTATGAGCCTAGAGCTCTGATACCAACTTATCATGACCCCAAATTCCCTGCGTAGGATGTCGTGATGGCACCTAGTCTCTAAGACTAGGTAAGCCTATAAATGCAGAATAACATAGTAGAAATCTGAAATAAATGAAACTGCAATTCAAATAATTTTAACTCCCAAAATTCGGTAGAAATAAGTCACAAACTTCTAAGAATTTATTCTAAGTGTCTCTATACATCAGGGTCTAAAGAGCATAAGGAAAGCAACATAATAAAGATAGAAGGGGACTCCAAAGTCTGTGGACGCTGGCAAATGTAACTTGAAGTCTCCGCGTACGGCTAGTTCGCTGACGCCTGGTTTGATAGGAAGTACATGGATCTGCACAAAAAGATGTGCAGAAGCGTAGTATGAGTACACCACAGCGGTACCTAGTAAGTGCCAAGCCTAACCTCGGTAGAGTAGTGACGAGGTCAGGTCAGGCCCTATTGGAAATAATAAAAGACGGGGTGAAAAGTTTAACGATATAATAATAATAAAATGACAATGGGAATAAATCAAGTAAGTAGTATGTCACAATTTAACTACACAGAATAAGGAAAAATAATAACTCGCGGAAGGAAAACAAAAATTTACAACTTTAAGGAAAACACAAAATAACCAAAAGGCAAATGCAGCCATAAAGAAATATCAACAAGGGCACTCCCGAGGTACCGCCTCGTAGTTCCCCTTCTAGCCACGCATATCAAGCTACCCTTATCTCACTGCATGCATTTCAACACCCAGACCTTATACCACCGCATGCGTATCAATATCACAATATATCACAATTTGCACCTCAAGTGCCCAAATATTTTAACTTGCCAAAATAAATCAACAACAACATTAATTCCGCAATAAGGAGCTCACAGCTCGATCACAATGAATACAAAATCTCACAAAATATTCGGAAGTGAATAACTTTACAAAAATAATATTTCACAAATTTAAAACCTTGCCTCAATACCAAATTTTTAATATCAAATACTTCATATTAATAATAATTTAATTAATAAATTCAACTTTCAAATGATGAGCACAAAATAAAAGAAATAAAGTTTCAACTAAACAGGTAAAGCAATTAGCAGAAAAAATGTCATGCAAATTTAAAATATAAAAATAGATCAATGATGATGAATATAACCGAATAAAATAATATAATTAATGTGTAACTGAGATCTACATAATTTAAAACCAGAGTTTTTCCACATTTAGCACATATACACACTCGTCAACTCGCGTACACGACTTTCAATACATCACAATTATCATATCAATACCAATCCTAAGAACAATTCCCGCCACAAAAGGTTAAACAAGTCACTTACCTCGAACCGGGTAATTCTTTACTCCGCTATGCCTTTGCCTTGCGAATTAGCCTCCAAAAACCTCGTATCTAGTCATAATAATTTTGATTCAATCAATACAATTTATTGGAATTAATTTCATATGAAAATACTAATTTTCCAATACAAATCCGAAATTTAACTCAAATATGGCCCATGGGGCCCACGTCTTGGAACCCGACAAAAGTTATAAAATAAGAATACTCTTTCAACCACGAGTTCTACCATACAAAAATTACTAAATTCTGATATCAACTCGACCCTCAAATCTTCAATCTAAACTTAGGGATCTTCACAATTTTTCCAACTTAATCCACCAATTAAATATTTAAAACTACTATAAATTCGGGTACTTTAACCAAAATTGAGTTAAAAACACTTATCCCAATTTTTTCTTGAAAAATTTTCCAGAAAATTGCCTCACCCGAGCTCTTAAAATCCAAAAATGGGTAAAAGTGGCCAACCCCCGAATTATATGTTCTGTCCAGTGTTTCCTCATTTACGGACCAATTGTCGCTTCTGCGGAGTCGCATTTGCGACCGTATTTACGCTTCTATGAAGAAGCACTGGAAAGCTCCCTTCGCACCTGCAGACAATGGTCCGCTTCTGCGCAACCGCAGGTGCGACCCTATCTCCCGCTTCTACGCTTTTCTCACTTCTACAGTTCATTCCATCGCAGAAACACCATCGCTTCCGTGGAGCTTGTTCCGCTTCTGCGACTCTAACTGGGCAGCCCGTTGTCCGCTTCTGCGAGCCACAGCTCGCTAGTGCGAGTCCGCTCATGCGGTCAGTCCCTCTGCATGTGCGTTAACACCAGAAGCTGCAAATTTCAGAATTTACTTAAGTCCAAATATTGATCTGATTTCGATCTGAATCGCACTCGGGGTACTCGGGACCCCGTCCGAATATACCAACAAGTCCTAAAATATCATACGAACTTAGTCGAAGCCTCAAATCACATCAACCAACGCTAAAAACACGAATCATACCTCAATTCAAGCCTAATGAAACTAAGAAATTCCAAATTCAACATTCGATCTCGAAACCTATCATATCAAGTCCAATTGACCTCAAATTTTGCACACAAGTCATAACTGACATAACGGACCTATTCAAATTTCCAAAATCAGATTCCGATCCCGATATCAAAAAGTCAACTCCCGGGGTCAAACTTTCAAACTTAAATTTCTATTTTAGCCATTTCAAGCCTAATTTAACTACGAATTTTTAAATAATTTTTCGAACATGCTCCTCAATCAAAAATCACTATACGGAGCTATTGGAATTATCAAAACTCTAATACGGGGTCGTTTACACATAAGTCAACATCTGGACACCCTTTTCAATTTCAGTTTTCCATCCTTGAGACTAACTGTCTTAATTCATTCCGAAATCTCACCGGACCCGAACTGACTACCCCGGCAAGTCACAGTATATTTATAAAGTACGGAGTGAGAAGTAAATGGGGGAATGAGACTACAGCTCTCAAAACGACCGGACGGATCGTTATAAAATTTCAGCACTTGCACTTCTCCCTTTGGCATGGTTTTCTGCCCAATTTATTTCCTCTGGCCAAGCCATAGCAGTTCTAGCAATCTTTTGCCACTTAAGTAGTTGATTCCACACTTGTGCAAATATCTCACACTTAAAGAAGAGGTGAGATATACTTTCAACATGTGAAGTGCACATCAGACACACTTGATTATCAGTAATCCCCCATTGCATCAACCTATCTTTTGTAGCCAGTCTACCATGAGCTGCTAATCTGAGGATGAAAATCCACTTTGGAACTCCAAAATTATTGCACACCAATTTTCTCCTATGTACTTTTGGAAAGTCACCTCTCATTAGCACATATATATTCTTTATTGAGAAAGTAGGCATGCTCTGCATGTCTTCTTCACTGATCCCAGCTTGCTGAACATAGCTTTGAATCTTCATAATCTTTTGCACCACCTAGGGCTGTCAAATTTGGGCCAAACTCATTTGACCTGGCCAACCCGTCCAATATTTCACGGGTTGGGCGAATGCTATATCTGATGATGGGTCATTATGGTAAAAATAGCACGGGCTAGCCAATTTTCGGACTAGTAATTAAAAAATAGCCAGCGTTTGCAAAGTCATTAAAAGATAGCCACGATTTTACTGCAACACGGACCGGTCCAACATAATATACTGGAGATTGGTGCACGCGTGTATGAAGTAGGAACTTCCAGCATATTATGCTGGAACTCCAACACGCGAAAAGTTCCAGCATAATATACTGGAGATTGGAGCACCTGTGTATGAACTTCCAGCATATTATGCTGGACCGGTATATTATACTGGAATTCCAGTATATTATGCTGGAATATTTTTCCGAATTTTGAACAGTATTTTCGTTCAGATTTATCTTTACATGAAAAGTGGTTAAATTTCAATTATTTTTAAATTGTAACTATATTTTAATTACCACTTATAAATCTGACTATTTTTAAATTTCTTCCGTCGTTATAGACGTTGCCCAAACTTACCCGTGTAATAAATGGGTCAACTTGGGCTGAGTCAGTAAACCCAAATCAACCCGTGAAATTTAAATATCAGCCCAACGGGTCATTATCATTGCCAACTGTTCTTTGCAGAACCCAAGGTGGGCATGTACCTGATGGGTCAAGGACTCAATGTGGCAATCTTTATCCTTCTATAATATTTTTGTTTTTAGAAAAGAAAGTATTTTTCTTTCTAATGCTTTATCATTTGTTTTGCACGGAAAGAATCGATTTGATGAGGAAATTACAGAACTATGCTTTAGGGAATTTTCGGTTTTTCTTTAAGGAATTAAACAAGGTGGTGGGTTGCTCTGATGGTAAGCGCCTTCCACTCCCAACCAACAGGTTGTGAGTTCGAGTCACCCCAAGAGCAAGGTGAGAGTTCTTGGAGGGAAGGATGCCGAGGGTCTATTGGAAACAGCCTCTCTATCCCAGGGTAGGGGTAAGGTCTGCGTACACACTACCCTCCCCAGACCCCACTAGTGGGATTATACTGGGTTGTTGTTGTTGTTGTTGTCGTCATCGTCTTTAAGGAATTAAACAAATTTATATTTGACAAAAGATTAAATAAATACTACAAATTGAATTTTTTTGTAACTTCCTATATTGTTTTTGTTTTTAAATGTATGCTTTTTATTTTTGTCACTAGTATATTTATCACTTTAATTAGTTTTCTAAGTATATGATCTTTATGTTTACTAGAAGTTTTACAATGACTGATATCATTAGGCAAATTGACCATATTGACCCATCTAGAAGAATGATAAATTAACGTAATTATTTAATAAAAAGGTGCATTACTTTTTTTGTGCTATATTTATTAACTTATAAAAAAAACTGTGAGTATAATTTATGAACTCATTTTAAATGCTAATAGTATTTATTCTAAAACAAAATGCACTTCCTAAATGCCGACTAAGCAAAAGAATTCTAGTTTTATAGTTGTGCACCTATATACTCTAGATAAGATATACTATACTCACAATATTCAATAGATGAAGATATCTCTAAAATGTTTTGAATATTTTAATCAATTAACAAGCTATTTTGACTTTCTAAATAATGATTTCTGAGATTGGTTCTCAACTTCCTAAATAATTATCTATTTCAGAAAATGAGATAAATGATGCACTTTCATTTTTATAGTTTCTTCTCAAAAGAACGATGTAGGAAATATATCCCATGTGTCTCATAATTCTTAATCACGTTTCGTCTAAACTATATGCGAATCAAAAATGTAAAGCATATACCAAATCATTCATAAAAAATGAAGTAGGTGGGTAAAATTGGGCGGATTGGACATTGTCCATTGTTTAGCCCATCTTGGCCCAACCCATTTTAGTCCAAGTAAGTTTTGGACTGCGTTAGACAATGACCAATTTATTGGTTCAGTCCAAATTTAGTCCAAACAGTCCATTTGCCACCCCTGTCACCACCCAAGATGCTTGCTTAGGAACAACTCCCCACACTTGTCCCCCCTTTGATGTAGTAATTGTGAACCCACTTCACTCAGAGTTTATCCTTTTTACAACATATATTTCAGAGTAAATTAGTAATAGCTACTCTATTTCATACAATATCAAGGATATTCAGGCCGCCAGCAGAGCTTTCTTTGTTAGCTCTACACCTCCCGTCCAAAGAAACTTTTACATGTGACTTCAATTAGCTTTATCACTTTAGTGGGTACTACAAATATTTGCGACCAATAAATCTGAATAGAGAATAAGACATTCTTGAGCAATTGAACCCTTCCTACTGTCCTCCATATGAGAGGAATTTTGTTGTACAGCAAGCAAGTAGACCAAAATAAACCATTTTTATTTGCAGCCCAAGCAACTTAAGTCTTTTGATGCCGAGCTCACCTGCCTTGACTTGAACGGGTTATATTTTGAAGAATTAACCTATGTAGCCGGCCATTCAATTGCTTAAGTTATAAATAACCGATAGAACCGTATTTAAGACAATATGCATGTGATAATTGTACCAAGAAATTGATCTTCGTAAAGCCAAAATAGATGTAAGCTCATTACTAAGTATATTTTAGTAGTATATCAGTTCATAACGAAATTTTAGTTTTAAGAGTTAAGTGTTCAGTCCAAAAATTTAACGGCTTCCAATGGCATTAGGCATGGCTCGTCGAAAAATATGTATCCTAATTTCTATTTGCTCCTAAACATATATTAACTTTAAAAGTTGAAAAATAAATACTTCATGCTTCTTATTTTATGCGACCTTATTTGACTAATACAGAATTTAAGAAAACATATTTAAAACTTGTATTTTAAAACAAACTACTATAAATATTTATATGATTATAAATTATCTTAATTATCAAGGATAAAATAAGAATTATAAAATTAAATTCTATATATAAAAATCTGCAATTCTTTTTTACGGAAAAAATAAAAAGAAGATGTATCATATAAATTAGGACATATTGAATACTACTGTAGTTTTTTTATAAATTAAATACTACTTCCTCTATCAAAATTGACGTGATATTTTATAGCTACACACAAATTTATAGCTTGTTTTAGGGGATCTTCACACAAAATAATTGGTTGAATTCACTATTTATATTTTCTAGCCGCTATATAAATTATACAAATTATATATATTATACATTCGTTGGCAATTTTTAGTTTAAACGGTTAGGTGGACTGATATTTAGGTTAATTCTTCTAATTTTTCAGACCATAAATTTCATAAACTTTTAGTATATGTTTTTAATTCTTATTTATTTATTTTACCAAAAAGAAATTGAATTTTCATATTTTTGCACGCCAAAAAACAGGAAGTATGTAACAGAAATGATCTACAGTTACAATACACATTCACAACTAATTAATGACAGTTAACCAAAACAGCTCATTACCTCACGCGCTCCAGCTGAAGCCGATTTCCACGACGATTTCCACCAATCACATACAGACACGTGTATGATAAAACCCAAAAAGAGCTAACACTTTATTTCCCTCGTCTAAATTCCCGCTTCAAATTTCAAAAAAATTCATTACATTCCATCAACACAGTGACTGCTCACCTCTGAGTCGGATTTTACGCAATGTGAATTGAAAGCTTAGGTACAGAGAATAATGCGCAATTAATCAATTAATAAATACAGATAATCGGATAATGATTGATGAATTGTTATTAATAGTATGAGATAAAGGAATTATGGTGTGGTCGTGGCTAGTGATCGGAGGAGATTGTGATCAATCGAACAATTCTAACCCTAACGCCGTGATTTCGGTGGTTCGTGCGGTGGTTGCCGCGGTCATGGGCTGTCTCTTCGGCTGTTTCAAAATCAAGGATGTTACGGTTCCTAATGCTCCTTGTACCGATTCGCAATCGAATATCGTCTCGCAATCTACTCCTACTAAGGTCATTTCATGCTTTAATTTGTTATATTTTAAGTGCGTTTTTATTGCTATTTTGTTCGGTTGCTGAAGAAGTGATGAAAGTAGCAAATAGAGCAATGAAGTTGGAGTTTTAGTTAGTGAAATTATAGTTTACTCTGGTCAAAAGAGCTACGAAATGATTCAAAAAAAAAGGAAAAAACTAATATTTGACATTTCGATTACTTCATTTCTATTAATTTGAAATAGCAGTACGCTCTAAATGAGCAAAGAAGCAGCTTTGCTGCTCAATGCTGAAGAACATTTGATTATAGTCTGTAAAAAAAAAAAAAAA
>AWOL01S0013485.1:23576-38022 GCA_000715115.1 Nicotiana otophora | reverse complement strand
CGATCTGGATAAAAATTGCAGCTAAATTTTTATCCGGAGCTATATTATAGATATAGAATCAGATACTGCAATGATTTCCTAAATTTCGAAGTTGTAATTTTTTCTACTAAATAAGAAAGAGTCCAATTTGCTGATTGAGTCATAGTTCATATTATTTAGGTTTGTGAAATCTGAAAATCTTCAGTTTTTTTGCTGGTTTGCTAATGACTACTAAAAGAAGCATTATTTGGTGCTATTGAGTTTTCCTTTTTGTTTTTTTTTTATATATTTTGACTGTTTTTGTTGCTTGATCAGGAACCTTTAGTGTCTTGCAATAGAAGTCCACTATCTTCACTTTTAACTGAAGGTAGGCTTTTCAATTAATCACATTATTGACAAACTAAATTAGAGTGTTGTTCAGTGAATGGAAATTAGTTATACTCAAATTCAAAGCCTTTTCTATAATGCTGGTTCCAGATAAAGATGCGACCAACACTTTGGGCTGCGAAGAAGTAGAGAATCAGAGTTCGGATACACCTATGGCACAATTGGATGCAAATGATCTTAGGAATCAGGTTGGTTCTCTTGGAATTGTATGAGTCATGATATGCTCTTATAAATTCGAGATATGAAAAAGGAGGAACTGTTTGAAAGATGTAATAAAATGCCTTTAAATTTTGAATTTGAACTGCAAAAGAGGGATATTGTTCAGGGATCTGATATAAGCAGATGAATAAAGAAATATATGTGTAAACATTTTCTTTTGTGTATTCCTCTAAACCGAAGATGAAATAATAGCTCGCCTAGTAAATTTTTTATATCAATTGAAACTGAAACTAAGTTGACTGCATGGATATTTGGAATTCCCAAACTTATCTTCCGCTTCCTATTTTCATATCTTTTCTTCATGTAAAAGATTAAAAAATGGATAAGAAATTTCTTCTTCTTTTTTTTTTTTAACCCCTAACATGTGTGTGTGTGTGTGTATATATATATATATATATATATATATTTATTTTTTAATTCCCTCCCAAATTAGGAGGATATATAGTGTTTCCACACTTCCCCTCCAGCGTGACTCGAACCTAGGACCTAACAGTCGTGGGTGGAGGTGTTTTACCAAGTGAGCAACTCTCACTTGTCTAACATGTATATTAAAAAATACAAGGAGGGGGACATAAACCAAAACCTCTGCAAGACCTAGTACAGAAGTAGCAAAAATTGTTATTTAGTGACATTTCACTTGCCCTATAGTTTTTACTAGTTACAAAGCAGAGATTATTATTTAGTGACATTTCACTTGCATAAAAATTGTTCTGATTGAAACCTACGTCAAGATGTTCTGGAAGCAAGAGTTCAGTTTCAATTATCCTGCTACTCTTTAGAGCATCTGCACAGATTTTTGTGGACCTTTGAGTGCTTTCATTTTAGAAAAGCCGCTGTCGTCAAAGTCATGTAGTATATGTTAGTTCCACCTGTATATAGATAGGAACATGTCTGGAAAGAAAGAAAGCAGATGATGAATTTTGTCTTTACACTTAATCTTTGTTAACCAAGTCTGAGCTTCTTGTCACGGTAGCTCTTTCTGTTTGTCGAGGTGCAATTTTGGTCTTTACAATCTATTGATATTTCACTCTGGATCGTTCATTAAGCAGCTACATGTATCTTGTTGACACTGTCGTTTGGTACGATTTCTCTTACCTTCTTATTTGGCTGTTTGAAGTTGCATCATGTCAGCTTTGGAAAGTTGAATTCAAGTATTTAATGGGAAAAAATGGCTTGTGATTGATGTACTGAAAGAAACTTAGATGTAACATTGAGTATGGTGCTAAAAGTCATTTGGATGCTTGTGTATTTTACCATAGTCGTACTTTCTTATTTGATAACGGTACTGTTTTTACAAGGACCTCGTAAGCTTTCTTTTCGGCTTTGAGAGGTGAAAGTTAATGCTTCTTTCTTAAGATTTACTTTTAAGTCCAGCTAACTTTAAGCTGAAGTGGCCAGTTTCTATTTTTGCAAATTACTAGATTACATAGTTTATCCGGATTAATTTCCTGCAGGCCAAGTTTCTCAAAGCTTGTGGAACCTTACCTGAGACCGCTGCTGAAATTCGAACCTGCTCAGTGAAATGCAAGGACCTGTCAGCTCCGGTGGAAGAAGTTGAACCTTTAAAATTCCATTCTTGGCCCTCTGATGCAACATTTCAGAAGCTCATCTCAAATTCGCAACCTGATCAGCTCACACCTATCAGAACCGATGGAGTAAACAGGAAATCTGGTTCATTGGCGCATACGCCTAGCAGGTGGAATTCTAACCTTAAAAACATGGCTAGAGAACTTCGATTAAATGATACTCTTAAACATTACTGAACCTGATATTAAATGGAAATGCAAGTATATAATCCCTTTCATTTTCTTCTCTAGAATTAAACGCCACATTGCTTTGTGTATAAGTTGGCATTTGTTATTCACGTCCTATCTCTAGAACTGAATACATGTTTTGACTTTGCAAGAAGTATTGCTGTTATTCCTAAAGAATGCATTGCATATACTGATCCACTTTTTGTTATTCCCGTTTGTTTCACTCTCAAATATATACACCTAGGAAATTATAAAATAAAATAAACTCTGTCTTTCTACAATCACGTCTAGCTTCCGCCATTTAACATCTGATGTTTCACTAACGTAAAAGACATGGACAGCCATCTAATGTGAAGTTATATTTCTGTAGTTGTTTGACGGATGGACAAAGTGGTCAAGGTTTCTCTAAGAACTCCATTGATGGCAGTGGGAATTCTAACACTCCGATATTCATCAAGGTTAATGCTAATCTGGCTCTAAATGATAACACGGCTTCAGCAGCTTTACCAGTCACTGCTCCAACTTCCCAGTACAGATACAGATCTGTCCATTTCGAAAGCGAGTCAGATCTATCTTCTATGTCATCAAAATGTATTTCATCTGAAACCAGTCAAAGTTCCGAACAGTCTGAATCATCAGGCAACTATAATGCATCAAAGTATTCACCCTATCCAACCCCATTAAAGCTAACTGATGAGATGCAAACGCCTGGAACCATTTTTCCAGCATATTTGGACCACATGGGAATTGCTAAAACTGCACGGATCAGGTCTCAGTTTGTGTATCCTGTTTTAAACCCTGTGGATAATGCCTCACAGTTGAATGAATTGTTAAATGAAGATTCTTACTCCACTCAAGATTCCAATTCTAGATTATTGTCCAGTCACACGACAGGTTCTGATCAAAGGCCTGACGAAGCAAACCTTATATCAGACCTAGGAATATCCGGATTCACAGAAACTTCAGTTGATAAAGACTCAAAACCACTTTCAATCAATCAGGTGCAGAGTAAGCAGCATCTTGGTTCTGTTTATGGTGGTGAAAATGTTCATTATGGCAGAACTCCTGGAGATAGACCTATCATTGGGTTGGTTGCTGCTCATTGGAATGATGATGAAACTTCTCGTATATCTCCTAAATGGTGGGATGGAAATGGGATTCCAAATTCTACTAACAAGTACAAAGAGGTTTGTCATACTTCCTTTACTCATTCTCTTACTCTCAGCTATATAATTCAATAAGGATAAACTGATGACTTTGTGACTTCTTAGGATCAAAAAGTTAGTTGGCATGCAACGCCATTTGAGGAGAGACTGGAGAAGGCATTGTCACAAGAGACTAATATTCCAGAAAGGTACTCTGTGCTTCTTTGATGTCTATTACTGTTATTTCTTTGCATTGGTGGAAACTTATTTGCGCATTTTTATTTATATGTCTTCGTTGTGTTCCAGTTAACTGGTGCTTATGGTGTAAAAGCAGCTTTGGTTGATGTAAATTAAATTTCAAATATTTTTCTGAATCGACGAGTTCAGTGCTCAAGATTACCAAAATAATTCTGAGGTTGCTTTATCTGATTTACAGGACGCAACTCAGTGGGACGCTACCAATTGCTTTTGGTGAAAACTGAGGAACCAGATACTGCTATATCCCAAAATCACTGAAAATCCTCATTCAGTTGCATTTCAGTTCCATCATTTAGAAACAAATTCATGGTTTATTTCTAGGTTTTTGCTTCCTTTGAACTGAGATGCTGCTCAGACTCATTTGTTTTATACAAACATTTACATGTGTTTGCTTCATTTCTGATGAAGGCCTTGATACAACCCTTTGAATTGTGGAGTTTACTTACATTTCTAAACAGTGTTCCTTGTTGATGTGGTTGGTCATATAAATTGATGTTTCTAGACACATGAACTGTCCTGATCAGCTTTTGAAAAGGACAAAAAAAGAACTCACTAAAGATGGAGTTTGGATTTTGGTTCTAAATATTTGCAAGTTTTGTTAATAATGTATAGATTAATTGACAAGTCTGCATATGGATCTTTGTTGTTTTCCCTTCTACATTGTGGTGACGGACTGTTTTTGTCCTACTACATGAAAGATGGTATATTGCAAATTTAGTATTAGTACCTTAGGGCCTATTCTAGCCTACTAGCCTCTAGGTGCCATTTGATGTCTCTATTATAAAGTTATAAACCAAGATAAGCAGTCTATAATTTTTATATGAAAAGGCTTCCCTTGCCTACACTTGATTTATGCACCTGTACCAAGATAGGCAGTCTATTGTTTATTGCAAGAGGCTCTTTGTGTAAATTCCAGTGGAAGAAGTATACTACTATTGATCAGTCTTTCATCATCTGTTTCTCTTCTCAACCTTCTCTTTTGCTCAAATGAATATTTTGGATTCATGAACTGATCGACTGATTTGTTTAACGAAAGATAGAATACGATGCAAACGTACTTGTTTCAGGCACATTGCCTGGTCAGATCGGAGTGTGTACGAGATCCATTTAAACCAACATAAGGTGTCTAGTTGATCGATAGGTAAGTGTAAGTGTTCAATTGACAATTGAGGCCAAGTTTGAGTGTTTCTTTATGTCTTTTGCCTATAATAAAATACCAGATTTTATTATAGGTGACAGTTTTGGTGTTGAAATCTTAAACGCATGGATCATGTACTCCTGCACATTTTTTTTCCAGCTTTCTTTCTTTTTCCCCTTTTGTTTTTGGTTTAATTTTCATTGTGACTCTGCCTTTTGGTTAGGATTACAAATAAAGAATGTGCCCGCCTATGTTCCTTTTGTCGCACCCCTTTTCTACCCCCAATAAGTTATTATGTGTTTTATTTTATGGACTGTGGGTTAAAGAGTTTTTCCAATTAAAGTGACAAACCTGAGTAGGGATTATTTTATTTATACAGTCGCCACTTGGAATTGCGTTTTTGAGTGTTCCAAGTCACCTTTTATTTGAATCCCTAGTCAAAGGAAGGTTTGACTATATTATTATTGGTCTGCAAAAATAAAGTTCGGGTAAGGAATTCTGTAGACCGGGGAGAAGGTGTAAGGCATTCCCCGAGTCCTGTGGTTCTAGCACGATCGCTTTATTGACTACATTTGACTTATATTATTTTGGATAAACGGTGAGTTATTGGTTTTCATGTTTTATCTATCTGTTTTTAATCATTAAAATATTATCTTTGAAACAAATCACGCGTGTGAATTCGTTTTGTTTATTGTCAAAATCATGTCACGCGTATGTGTACAAAATTATTAGCGTTTTATTAATATTAAGATTGTTTTGCTCAAAGATCCGCAAACGCATACTTTGGTTTTAATTTTAAAAATCACAATTATGTCACACGAACGTATACATAATTACGATAGATTAATTAAAAAGCGCGCCTAAAACACTCTAACGGTGTTCATCACAACCTCTTATTACATTCACTACGGGGCATACCCCGGATAAAATATATACAAAATCCTCGAGGCATTCTCCTGATAAAATAATAAACTAAGGGGACGACCTCTCACCTCAAAACTAAAATATAAACGTCTTAAAAATTTGCCAACCCAAGCGTGGTTGGCCTAAACATGCTACTAGCGGTCCAAACAAATAAAACATAATTAAACTCTGTATTAAGCCTAATTATAAGCATAAACTATGACCAAAGCCTAGATTTCATTTAATTTCAATTAACAAATTCTCATCTTTTCAAATACTAACCCCACAACCCAATTTACTATTCCAAAGTCAATAAAATCGAAGTGGAGTTCTTAAGGATTAGTAGTCTCATTTTAGTTTGGCGTGCTAGCAATGAAAATCAAATTCAACCACTTATTTAATAAAAAGCAATAACTAGACTAATTCATCTCAGTCAACAAACATACCACAATGACTATTCATCCATGGAGATCAATTAAAGCAAGCAAAGACAGACAAATCCAATGAGATAATTCTAAAAAAAGACAAGAGCAAAGGAAAGAGGAAAAAATGGACCTCAAGTGGAGCTAAAACAATCTCTGAACTCGGATTAACGAAAATATTTTTAGCTGGGTGATTAACAAGAACTCGGTTACAACAAACTACGGCGAACTAAATCCGACCGGAAAATGAAACCGCATCAGAAGCTCGGACCGCGAACCACGGAATTAACCTCAAACGATACCTCGAATCAGCAGCTAAAATAAATTTTTGATCCTCAACGGATCTCCGAACCAAACACGGACTGCAATTCCAAACGAGCTCAAACAATGAACTTCGATAAAAAAAAAATCAAACTCTAACTATGAATCTCAAACTATTTCAATAATAAAATGGGAAAAACATTTGTTGTTTAATTTTTCTTTAATCTGGACTTGGAAAATCAAGGATTTGGACTCCGTCCTCTGTTCTTTACTATGTTACCCTCTCTGTTTCTGGCTCTCAACTACCATCTTTTCTCTCACTATCTGTATGTTCCCCCTTTCCCCTAGCTCTCTCATTTTTTCTCTCTTTTTTCAAATTTATCTTCCCATCTGCTTTTTTTTATGTCCTCTTTTCTTCCTCACGTGTGTACATATAATAAGAAACGCTGAGAGGAGTGTTGAAAATGAATGATGGAAAAAGGGGTGGATGTGACAAGTGAATAGTGTAGTAGGTGGTTGATGTGACAAGAAAATAGTATAGGAAAAGTAGAAAGCAATTTTATTTGATCTGGTCCGTGATTTAAAATAAATTCTTCCGTCCTTTATGTAATAGACTTTGTTAAAAATATTACATATTCTCTAATAAAATCTACTAATAAAATAATATAAAAGTTAAAATATCAAGATTAAACCTAAAAAATATTAAATACAAAAAAGTGATAAAAACTCAAATATAGTCAAAAATTAGGCGCTCACAGCATGCCCCTCTTTGCTTGAAAACATGAAAAATTTTCAGGCAAAGAAACAGGTGAGCTATGTGACTGATTTTTACCATATCATTATTCAAAATGGAAGAAATAAGAGAAAAGAGTGCAATCGAGTCCTAGTTTTGGACAGCCTACATATCCTAGGTTATAAGGGAATCAAGTCATGTGTAGTTCAAGAAAAAGGATGAAATGCTGAGTTGGAGAGTCGAGTGAGGTTCCGTCGAGGCTCCGGTCTGTGATCCTGTTATTACATCAAAATCGAAAGAAACTAAACAAGCCTGTGAGCTATGAATTACAAGATTCCTATTTATAAGTCTTCTAAAACTTGATCTTGAATCTTGACTAGTTCTTCATGCAGACTCTGATCTGAACCTTGATACTTGCTAGCTGCAGGTGTCGGTTCATTCTTCTACGGCCTCTTCTGATAAAGACCGAAAATGCAATACTCGTGACTTCGGTCATGTATTGAGTAGTTCACATCTTTTTATCCACTTCTTTTTCTTTTCTTTTCTTTTCTTTATTCTGGATTAAGAATTCTTTTTTTGGTCATCTCGAAACCTGTGCCTTGGTCATCTCGAACCCTGTGCCTCGAGGTAAAACCTGCTCAGACACCAAAACAAACAAACGAAATTTTTCTGCCCCAGTTTTCACTAAGAAAATTTCGTGAGTTATTGTAATAAAATTCTAAACTACTTATTTATTAAAAACACTAAAGTATCGGGAATGGTGTACCCTAGAAAAACATGAAGATTATTTTGATTTTTTTTTTTTTTGGAATGGTGTATCCTTCTTGTCAAAATGATGTCTCAACTAAGGATTGGTGTACCTTATGTTGGAGAAATGCGACTAAGGAATGGTGTACCATATATTAATAAAGATGTCAGGGAGTGGTGTACCTTGAATTTAAGCTCAAATCAACTAGGGAGTGGTGTGCCCTATGTTGGAAAGCACAACTAGGGATTGGTATACCCTATACTGGAAAGGAGATCAGGGAGTGGTGTACCCTGCATTTAAGCTCTCAATTAGGGAGTGAAGACCCTATGTTGGAAAATATAGCTAGGGATTGGTGTACCATATACTGGTAAGGAGACTAGGGAGTGGTGACCCTATGTCGGAAAACATAACTAGGGATTGGTGTATCCTGATGCTGGTAAGGAAATGTAACCACGGGTTGGTACCCTATATTACAGAAAAGGAAATGTAACCACGGGTTGGTACCCTATATTACAGAAAAGGAAATGTAACCAAAGGTTGGTGCCCTGTATTACCGAAAGGAAGTGTAACCAAGGGTTGATGCCCTGTATTACTGAAAGGAAGTGTAACCAAGGGTTGATGCCCTGTATTACTGAAAGGAAGTGTAACCAGGGGTTGGTGCCTTGTATTACTGAAAAGAAATATAACCAGGGATTGGCGCCTTATATTACTGAACAGAAAATGTAACCAGGGGTTGGTGCCCTATATTATTGAAATAAAATATAACCAAGGATTGAATCCTTGTATTACTAAAAATGAAATGTAACCAAGGATTGGTGCCCTGTATTACTGATAAGAAATGTAACCAGGGGTTGGCGCCCTGTATTACTGAAAAATGCTGAGTCCCCTAGGAGAAACGGTTCTACCTGGGTTAAGCTACATAAAACAACCAAACCGGAGAGTACTTCTACTTGGAACAATGAGCTAAACCCTCCTAGACGAAATAGTTCTACCTGAGTTAAGCTACGTAAAACATCCTGAGCGAAGACTACTTCTACCCTGAACTATGAGTTGGATCCCCCTAGGCGAAACGGTTCTACCTGAGTTAAGCTATATAAAACATCCTGAGCGAAGAGTACTTTTACCCGGAACTACGAGTTGGATCCCCCTAGGCAAAAAAGTTCAACCTGGGTTAAGCTATGAAAAATACCCTGAGCGAAGAGTATTTCTACCCGGAACTATGAGCTGGATCCCCTTGGGTTAAACAACTCTACCTGGGTTAAGCTATGTAAAACATCCTGAGCGATGAGTACTTCTACCCGAAAATATGAGCTGGATCCCCTAGGCGAAAATGTTCTACCTGGGTTAAACCACAAAAAATACCCCGAGCGAAGAGTACTTCTATCCAAAACTATGAGCTGGATCCTCTTGGGTGAAACAACTCTACCTGGGTTAAGCTACGTGAAACAGCTTGAGCAAAAAGTACTTCTACTCGGAAATATGACCCGGATCTCCCTAGGCGAAAAGGTTCTACCTCGGTTAAGCTACGTAAAACATCCCGAGTGAAGAGTACTTCTACCCAGAACATGAGCTGGATCCCCCTAGGCAAAATGGTTCTACCTGAGTTAAGCTACGAAAAACATCCTGAGCGAAGAGTACTTTACCCGAAACTATGAGCTGGATCCCCTAGGCGAAAAGGTTCTACCTGGGTTAAGCTACGAAAAATACCCTAAGCGAAGAATACTTCTACTCGGAACTATGAGCTGGGTCCCCTTGGGTGAAACAACTCTACCTGGGTTAAGCTATATAAAACATCCTGAACGAAGAGTACTTCTACCTGGAACTATGAGCTGGATCCCCCAAGGTAAAAAGGTTCTACCTGGGATAAGCTATGTGAAACATCCTAAGCGAAGAGTACTTGTACCCGAAACTATGAGCTGGATCCCCCTAGGAAAACATGTTCTACCTGGGTTAAGTTACGTGAAACAGATTGAGCAAAAAGTACTTCTACTCGAAAATATGACCTGGATCCCCTAGGCGAAAAGGTTCCATCTAGGTTAAAGTAAAACATCCTGAGCGAAGAGTACTTCTACCCGGAACATGAGCTGGATCCCCTATGAGAAATGGTTCTACCTAAGTTAAGCTACGAAATACATCTTGAGCGAAGAGTACTTTTACCCGGAACTATGAGCTGGATCCCTCTAGGCAAAAAGGTTCAACCTGGGTTAAGCTACGAAAAATACCCTGAGCGAAGAGTACTTCTACTCGGAACTATGAGCTGGATCCCCTTGGGTGAAACAACTCTACCTGGGTTAAGCTATGTAAAACATCCTGAGCGATGGGTACTTCTACCCGGAACTATGAACTGGATCCCCCTAGGCGAAAATATTCTACCTGGATTAAACCACGAAAAATACCCCGAGCGAAGAGTACTTCTACCCGGAACTATGAGCTGGATCCCCTTGGGTGAAACAACTCTACCTGGGTTAAGCTACTCGAAACAGCTTGAGCAAAAAGTACTTCTACTCGGAAATATGACCCGGATCTCCCTAGACGAAAAGGTTCTACCTCGGTTAAGCTACGTAAAACATCCCGAGTGAAGAGTACTTCTACCCAGAACATGAGCTGGATCCCCCTAGGCGAAATGGTTCTACCTGAGTTAAGCTACAAAAAACATCCTGAGCGAAGAGTACTTTTACCCGGAACTATGAGCTGGATCCCCCTAGGCGAAAAAGTTCTACCTGGGTTAAGCTACGAAAAATACCCTGAGCAAAGAATACTTCTACCCGGAACTATGAGCTGGATCCCCTTGGGTGAAACAACTCTACCTGGGTTAAGCTACGAAAAATACCCTGAGCAAAGAATACTTCTACCCGGAACTATGAGCTGGATCCCCCTAGGCGAAAAGGTTCTACCTGGGATAAGCTATGTAAAACATCCTAAGCGAAGAGTACTTGTACGCGGAACTATGAACTGGATCCCCCTAGGCGAAAATGTTCTACCTGAGTTAAGCTACGTGAAACAAATTGAGCAAAAAGTACTTCTACTCAGAAATATGACCTGGATCCCCCTAGGCGAAAAGGTTCTATCTAGGTTAAAGTAAAACATCCTGAGTGAAGAGTACTTCTACCCGGAACATGAGCTGGATCCCCCTAGGCAAAATGGTTCTACCTGAGTTAAGCTACGAAATACATCCTGAGCAAAAAGTACTTTTACCCGGAACTATGAGCTGGATCCCCCTAGCCCAAAAGGTTCTACGTGGATTAAGCTACGAAAAATACCCTGAGCGAAGGGTACTTCTACCCGGAACTATGAGCTGGATCCCCTTGGGTGAAACAACTCTACGTGGGTTAAGCTACAAAAATAATCTATAATAGTGATGAATGCTGAAAATAAAAGAAAATAGAGATTTTGCGAAACTCACCTTTGGTAACATTCGTCCTTTAAGAATCGCCATTCTGCACTGCTTTGTTCCTACTTCAAAATAAAGAAAATTTGTGAGTTTTAAAAGTGGTGGTCGGTTTGTGGCCTTGATGTCTTTGACAGCTTGGCTTTGTGCCCATCTTCTTTTGATGATTATTTCAACCTACCACTAGATGTTTCATGAATACCACTTGCATTTGTGGAACCGGAGAGCCTTTGACTTTTCAAACTTTTAGATGATGATTGGTCGCGTGGGACTTAACCTTCTCAACTTTATTTTTGCCTTTGTGGCATTTCGCTTTCGACTTCTTTCCTCCAAAACTTTCCATTTTAGAGCATTGGGGAACCTTTGGCTTTTCAAACTTTGTCAAAACGGTTAGCCACTTGGGACTTAACCTATTCAATTTCATTTTGCCTTGTAGGCACTTTCAATTTGATTTCTTCCTTACAAGAGTTTTTGATTTCTAAGCATCGGTCGCCGTGGCTAGTCGGGGTCAACTTGATGCCGCTGTCGAGTCTGGGTGCCTTTTTACATATTAGCTTGTATCAAATGAAAGCCCTGTAAATCAGTCTTGACATCCTTTCTTTGCCTTAGTTTTGGAACAGAGTTAGATCGAAAAGGGATTCAAAGAAAAACAAACAATGGAATGGATAATGAATTTAAACAAGAGGTATCCCTATCGGGGAAGGAAAGAAAGACTTATCTAGAGTACATGCGGACTTCAATGAACATGACATGCCTTTTGGGCTTGATGCCTGATCTATGTAAACTGTCCGACTCTTAGAAATTCATCACAACTTTTGCCTCGAAACCTAGAAACCTTGCCTAGGACTGTCAATACCAATGGCTGTGAAGATCCTCTTTTCGATCAGTAGTGCCCTTTACGGGTTTTCACCAGCTAATCTCTCTAATTTCTCTTCTCACCATCGCCTTATAGTGTCATTCGAGGGTTTTCACTAACAAGACTCTCTCATTTTCATTTTTTTTGCTCTCCATCGCCTTATGGTGCCCGTGAGGGTTTTCACCAATAAGACTCTCTCATTTTATTTCTCTCATTTTGGTGGCATCAGATCCAAGTGATTGTATCCTCCAATTCTTGAACATTTTCGTTGATTGATCGGAAGGACTTGAAAAGGATTTGGGTAAAAAGGATTTGGATTGAATTACAACTCTGGAACCTCTCAGGCAGAAACCATCGTCGAACTATTGTAACACCTGCCCCAGTTTCAACTTTTGGGGGAATGTAGATTTTTATTTTGGTGTGATTGAACCCCAGAGAGAGGCTGCGTACGTATCCTTTCGGAATCAAGTCGAACGTAGTTCGATTAACATGAACTTGTTTGATTTCATTTTTTTTTGGTCTGTTTTCTTTTCTTTTCTCTTTCTTTTTCATCTTTTCTTTTTCTTTTTTGTTTTGTTTCCTTCTCTTTTTTTTTTTCTTATTTCCTTTTTTCATAACATCTTCAGGTTCCAAAGAGGGTAATCAAAGAAAGGTAACCGGCTTGAAAGGGTTAGCAAAGGGTTGATAGTATTTGGGTAGCGAGAATGAAAGCCTTCGTCATCCCAATCCGAGAACATTAATGCTACATAGAGGGTCAAACAAAGTATCTTTTGACTGCATCTGCATTGACAGTTGTCTCGGGGATATTTTCTTCAATATCTCCCAAATACAACGCTCCATTTGGCAAACACTCTTGTTAAAGTATATGACCTTTCCAATTTGGAGTCAATTCTCATTTAGCTTCTTCATGATGTGGGAGCATACGTCTTAGAACGAGTTGTCCCACTTTTAAATTTCATGCGCCTCACTTTTTTGTTGTAGACACGGGCTATTCTTTGTTGGTACAATAGCCCGTGGCAAATTGTGGCCAATCATTTTTCATCAATTAGTGTCAGTTATTCCAATCGGTTCTCTACCCAATTTTTATCCTCAATCTCGGCTTCAATAATGATCTGAAGAGGGATCTCAACTTCGTTCCAATTTTCTATTTCTTACAAGCCTTGTCTTCAAAATATTTTATTTCTTGATTCATTATTTCGGGGTCCGACATTATTTTAGGATCAAGATATGAAATTCGTAAGCATGTCATGTTATTAAAATCTGCATTAACATAACTGAAAAGAGAATAAGAAAGGTGACAAGATTAAGAAAAGAAACATTCCTAGACAATGTAATATTAATTTCATTTGATTTTTATTTTTATTTTTTTTTTCTTTTGAATTTTAAAAATATAAGGGTTTACATTGGAAAGTAAGACAATAAAGTAAAATATCCGGATCACACCCTGGATAATTCGAATACAGAAAGGATAGCAAGACTGGCTACCGAGACTCCCGTCTGATGGGGACTTTCAGGCTTGGCGACCCTTTTTTTTTTTGCTTTTCTTTTGTCTCGGCAATGGCTGCAATGGCCTTTAGTGCCGGATCAAATTCCTCATCTTCACAGATCATTCCGGCTACTGGCACATTGGTATGAGTAGGCAGAGGATTGTTCATCATATTAGGGGCATCTTCATCCCTAAGCATTATTGCCTTGACCTCGATGAGGTCTTCCACTGCTCTCTTAAGAGTCCAACAGTCTTCCGTATCATGTCTCACTGCTCCAGAGTGGTATTCTCATCTAGCATTAGCCCGATGCGAGGGGAACTCAGAGTTTGGCCGGTTCGGGGCTAGTGTCTGCAGTAGACCTATCCTGACTAGCTTTTGGAACAAGCTCGAATATGATTCACTAGCATGGGTAAACTGATTCCTTTTAGGGAGACTTTTTTTTTCTGCTTTTTTTTTTGAATTTTTTTTTTCATATCTTGATTTCTTTTTCTTTCTCTTTTTGTTATTTTTCGCTCTTTGTTTTTCTCTGTTTTTTTATCACTCTTTGTTTCTTTTTCACTCAATCTTTTTTTCGGTTTATTTAATGGCAATGATCGAATCCGATGAGGATTGCCTACATATCATAACGCCACATGAATCAGATCTTGTGTAGTTCAGGAAGATTACGGATAAAGTAAATAAACTAAAATCTTTTTTTTAATTTCCAAAAGAAAAACTTATAAAGAAAATATTTTTGAATTTTGATTTTTTTTTTGGGGGGGGGGGGGG
>AWOL01S0013485.1:0-23269 GCA_000715115.1 Nicotiana otophora | reverse complement strand
TTTTGTTTTTTTTTTGGGGGGGGGGGGGGAATTTTTGAAAATAACGACTTCTAAAGAAGAAAGATGTTTTTTAAAAATTTTGATTTTTTTATTTTTTTCAGAGAAAGACTTCTAAAGAAGAAAAAAAAATATATTTTTGGATTTTGATTTGATTTTCTTTTCGAATGAAAGACTTCTAAAAAAAGAAAATATTTTGGTTTTAATTTGTTTTTTTTGGGGGGGATTTCCTAAAGAAAGAATTAAAGGAAAATATTTATGGATTTTTAAAAATTGGGAGCCGAAACCGATGAGATTTGCCTACGTATCTCACATCCGGTGAGAATCAGACCCGCGTAGTTTGGTTACAAACGACTATATGTTTTTTTTATGAAAATTAATCTTTAAAAACCATATGCACTAGACCACATCATTTTTCTCTGTTCATTCAACTGATTCATGCTAAAGTCGGTCGACATGCAAGCCTCCCAAATAATGCAACAAGTAGCACATAACATGACATAATGGTCTCAACAAGGTACCTGTCCTAAAATAGAACTCGGCCCCTGTGTCGAGTGCTACTAAGTCAAATGCACATGATGCAAATAAAGTGTAGCCTACTAGGGATATTCATTATTTATGGCTTGTTCTTCTAAGTTTTCAAATCCAAAAGGAGATGGTATCTAGACCTGGCTTACCCGAGCGGACAACCCGAGCCGAGGAGCGTCAAGCGTCACCAGTAGTAGAACAGCACTGGCTAGCTAACGGCTCTCCCGCCTAAGCATGTGTGACTAAATCCTTCACCAGAAGCTGGTAGGCTAACTGGCTTTATCTCAAGACAAAAATTTTGTGATGTTGGTAGGCAAAAATAACATAATTAACTATAAGAAGACTCAGAGGGGTGCGAGAGAGGATACAATTTGTATGTACAGTTCAACAATATCAAGATAGTAAAAAGTGGACAAGTAGCACATTAGGCCCAAATAAATCACAATATATACAAAAATTAATAAAGCCAAATAAAGTCAATGTACAAGCTCGAATTCTTGAGAGTTCCCCAGCAGAGTCGCCAGAGCTATCACACCCATTTTCTACCCCAATAAGATATTATGTGTTTTATTTTATGGATTGTGGGTTAAAGAGTTTTTTCAATTAAAGTGACAAACTTGAGTAGGGATTATTTTATTTACGGAGTCGCCACTTGGAATTGAGTTTTTGAGTGTTCCAAGTCACCTTTTATTTGAATCCCTAGTCAAAGAAAGGTTTGACTTTATTATTATTGGTATGCGAAAATAAAGTCCGGGTAAGGAATTCTGTTGACCGGGAAGAAGTTTGTAACGCATTGTCCGAGTCTCGTGGTTCTAGCACGATCGCTTTATTGACTACATTTGGCTTATATTTTTTTTGAATAAACTGTAATTTATTGGTTTTCATGTTTTATCTATCTGCTTTTAATCATTAACATATTATCTTTAAAATAAATCACGCATGTGAATCCGTTTATTTATTGCGCCAAAATCATGTCACGATATTATGTACAAAATTATTAGCGTTTTATTAATATTAAGATTGTTTTGCCCAAAGTTGCGCGTACGTATACTTCGGTTTTAATTTTGAAAATCACAATTATGTCACGCGAACGTATACATAATCGCGATAGATTAATTAAAAAGCACGCCTAAAGCACTCTAACGACGTTCATCACAACCTCTTATTACATTCACTACGGGGCATACCCCGGATACAATATATACAAAATCCTCGAGGCATTCTCCGGATAAAATAATAAACTAAAGGGACGAGCTCTCACCTCAAAACTAAAATATAAACGTCTTAAAAATTTGCCTACCCAAGCGTGGTTGGCCTAAACATGCTACTAGCAGTCCAAATGAATAAAACATAATTAAACTTAGTATTAAGCCCAATTATAAGTATAAATTATGACCAAAGCCTAGATTTCATTTAATTTCAATTAACAAATTCTCATCTTTTCAAATAGTGACCCCACAACCTAATTTACTATTCCAAAGTCAATAAAATCGAAGTGGAGTTCTTAAGGATTAGTAGTCTCATTTTAGTTTGGCATGCTAGCACTGGAAATCAAATTCAACCACTAATTTAATAAAAAGCAATAACTAGACTAATTCATCTCAATCAACAAACATACCACAACGGCTATTCATCCGTGGAGATCAATTAAAACAAGCAAAAACAGACAAATCCCATGAGATAATTCTAAAAAAAGACAAGAGCAAAGGAAAGAGGAAATAATGGACCTCAAGTGGAGCTAAAACAATCTCTGAACTCGGATTAACGAAAATATTTTTAGCCGGGTGATTAACAAGAACTCGGTTACAGCAAACTACGGCGAACTAAATCCGACCGGAAAATAAAACCGCATCAGTAGCTCGGACCGCGAACCACGGAATTAACCTCAAACGATACCCCGAATCAGCAGTTAAAATAAAATTTCGATCCTCAACGGATCTTCGAACCAAACACGGACTGCAACTCCAAACGAGCTCAAACAATGAACTTCGATAAAAAATAAATCAAACTCTAACTCTGAATCTCAAACTATTTCAATAATAAAATGGGAAAAATATTTTTTGTTTAATTTTTCTTTAATTTGGACTTGAAAAATCAAGGATTTGGACTCCGTCTTCTGTTCTTTACTATGTTACCCTCTGTGTTTCTGGCTCTTAACTCCCCTCTTTTCTCTCACTATCTGTTCGTTCCCTCTTTCCCCTAGCTCTCTCATTTTTTTCTCTCTTTTTTCAGATTTATCTTCCCCTCTGCTTTTTGTTTCATGTCCTCTTTTCTTCCTCACATGTGTACATACAATAAGTAAAGATGAGAGGAGTGTTGAAAGATGGGAAAAGGGATGGATGTGACAAGTGAATAGTGTAGTAGGTGGTTGATGTGACAAGGAAATAGTATAGGAAAAGTAGAAAATAATTTTATTAGATTTGGTCCGTGATTTAAAATAAATTCTTCCGTCCTTTATGTAATAGACTTTGTTTAAAATATTATATATTCTTTAATAAAATCTACTAATAAAATAATATAAAAGTTAAAATATCAAGATTAAACCTAGAAAATACTAAATACAAAAAAGTGATAAAAACTCAAATATGGTCAAAAATTAGGTGCTCACACCTTTTAGAAGGGCAGAATCGAAGTATAGTGTTGAACAAGTAGGTGTAACTGTTGAGTTCTACGGCGGTGAACTCAACGGCGTCAGTTATAGTGATCCTGCTACTTTGAAAAAATATGCTAGACGTGCTCAATTGGGTGAAGTTTTTGAATTAGATCGTGCTACTTTGAAATTCGATGGTGCTTTTCGTAGCAGTCCAAGGGGTTGGTTTACTTTTGGGAATGTTTGGTTTGCTTTGCTCTTCTTCTTCGGACACATTTGACATAGTGCTAGAACCTTGTTCAGAGATATTTTTGCTGGTATTCAGAATTTAGACGATATGAGTTTTAATTAGAAAGTTTGATTTTTAAAATTTATATCTAACTCTATTTGTATTTGTTTTTCCCACGTATAAGGTTCTGTCGGCCGTGCAACATTGCTCTCTTATTAGTGGAGGGTCGGGTAACTAAGAACTTTGTGTTTTAGTCTCGCCTCAATAATTGACTTTCTAACATTTTCAAAATTAATGTAAATTTTGGGACAAAGCAGCAAAAAATCACTCAAAGTTTTTTCAATAAATATTCGTGTGCCTCTGTTATAAGTGTCTTTTGACAAGTCATAAGGGACACTTGAGCCTTGACCTTTCCCTGATCTGTTTAAAATAATGAAAGAATCTAATTCATGCTAATTGTTAAGGCACAAAAATGGCCTCTATCAATTTTTCAATTCATTATTTGGATTTTGGCATGTCTAATGCACACAATAACACTACACACAGACACACATGCGTGCGCGCGCACCCCTACCACACACGCATATATATATATACACAATAGGATCATGCACTTATATGCATTTAATACGAACTAAAAGTTTGGTGTAAATGTCACTAAATATGATAATCTAGTTTAACGTTGTTCATAGATATAAAACTTAAATCATTTAGCACAATATCTTTTAGCCTGAATTAACATTAATTAGGTATAAGAAATAAGAATACTGTTGGCTCCTTACAAAATGATATACAGCAATTTTTTATACTGACATTTACATTACGTAGATATAATACAAGTGCTAGTTAAAGATTGGTTAGCCTAATAACTTATACTTCTTAACATAGAAGTACGCTAATCAGGTGAGATAAGTGCTTTCAAAAGAGATTATTTTGTAAGATTAAAGTTAGATTACTAATAGTATGTATTATTTATAGCAACCGTCAAATATGATAGGACATACAAGTTACAATGATGTTCATGTTAGATGACTCTTTCTTTTTCACTAGGTGGCCGGTATTTATATTAGGGTCCCAACTAATTCGAATTCGTACTGTGTAAAACATATTAAAGGGGAAAATACTTTTTATTAAAAAAAATTTTATCCTCAAAATTCGAATTCGAGACTTCTATATTTCCGATTAATTTGAATTTATATTGTAAAAGACACATTAAAAGGGAAAGCGTTTTCTATCAGATTTTTTTCATTCTCAGAACTCGAATTCGAGACCTCTAGTTAAGGGTCGAGAGATATATTCATCGTACCGCAACTCTGGGTGCTCATGTTAGATGACTCTCATACTACTTAAAGTTTCTTATCTCATTGGGGCAAACTTTGTCATATTTCTTGTTCACGCTTCATGTAGTCAAACACTCAATGGCTTTAAGTTTTTCATTCTGATCCATGTAATTCCAATCATAATAAATTAATCAAACTAATTCAAAATATAATGACTGTCAATAATAAAACTATTAAGTTTTTAATTAATCTTGCTTTCTTTAGTGACTTGAAATTGTTGAGAAATTGATGCTTAAGTTTTAGTATTAAGTTGATATAACTGCTTCAACATTTCATATACAAAATAATTCATCGATTGATGATTCACCAAAACTGCTTCTTTTAATAATTCATGACTTTCTATTTTATAATTTAATTAACTATCAAGGTTTGTTGGTCATGGTCGATAATTTAAAAAGAAATTGCAAAATAAATCTAAACGAGAAGGAAGAGATTAATTAAACTATAACTTCAATTCAAATGTCGTCATAGGGACGGTGTTATAGTCACTTAATCAATTAATTAAATCATATAAGTCAAGAAAAAAATTATTAATTCCACAATCACATATGTATAAGCAAGAGGAATATAAATAGAGCTTAAGTATGCTATTTTTCATGAACATAATCAGTACATTAACAATTTAACATCAGTATAAGCAAGATTTTGTAATTCATCGCTATTCCTTTCCTCCACTGATAAAGGTTCAACCCGAGAGCAATTTTTTTCTTTTTTTCTTTTTTCCAATAGTTGGGAATATGAGGTTATTAGGAATGAGAGTGAAGAAATCTACATTTCCTTGTGATTATGTGAGATTAAGAAGTGATGAAATTCAAGAAAAAGATCAAGCTATTTGCAAAGGGTATGTTCCTGTTCTTGTTGGAAATGAAGAAATAATGGAGAAAATCTTGATACCAATGAAGTTGATTAAGCATCCTTGTCTTGTAACTTTACTTGATTTTTCTGCTCATGAGCTTGGCTACAATCAACAAGGAAACTTAAGGATTTTGTGTCAAGTTGAAAGTTTCAAAAGAATGCTCCACATACTTTCCAAAAGGAAGTAATTACGACCAGAGATGAATTCAAGATTTAAACTCTACGATTTAACAGTTAAAATTTTTAATATTAAATCCATTTTATTTTTAAATTATGGGTTTAATTATTTCTACTATTGTATAGTAATTTTAGTGAACTTTTAAGTGTCGAAAATTCTGCGTTCAGACGAACACAGTACTACAAGACTGCATCCGCTCCTGATCACGATGGAGTAAGACTTAATTTTGGATGAATTCCAAATATATGGACTCAAAAAATGTTAAACAAGCTAGATATAGTACTTCAGTTTAATTACTTACATCTTCACCATGTTTCCTTACGTGTGCGCCAAATTTTATTTCATAGGCAATCATGTTGATTTTTTTTTTATAATGAGTAGCGGTGAGACGTAATTTTAGGACAAGCGTACTCAAATAGTATGTAAAATTATCTAATACTATATGTTCCCATACAGTACATATTTAAAGTCCAAATTCTACGTAATACTTAAAGCGCTATTTACATCAAACCAATAATTACATGGCACATGTCCTTCATTTACATTATTATCACCAAATCATTCTTAACTAATATTCACACCTACCTTAACTTAATATTTAACCATAATAAATTTGTATAGTCAGATACGGGTAAGTTTTATGTATTACTTATATGTTAGATAAAAATTTCCATAAAGTTTTGTGTATTACTTATATTTATCCATAGAGATTTCAGCAGCTAACGGAATAGTTATTATTTTTGAATACATATTAGTTTGAACAGCCAAAATTAGGTAGCAGCACACAAAAAATCACCAGGCATATAACCCCTAAAAGTACTATGCTGATCTCCATCTTAGTTTCTTAAATAGGAAAAAAAGACAAAGAACATCGTATACTTCACGAACACTACGAATTTATGCTATCTGATGTAGTTTTGTTTTTGCTACTATCTGTAATGAAGTTAGGTTTATGTAATTGTCGAATTGATCTCAACATCTCTTTCTCTTTCTTTCTTTATTTATTTTCATTTTCAATCTTAAAATATTTGGTAAGATCAGAGGCGCAAAAGATTTGAAGTTAACAAGTCCTCAACTTTCTATTGACTCATAGCTTATTTGGTTACTATTAAATATTTTTATATGTTTAACGAACTTCTTAATATAAATATAAGATCTAAGCAAAAATTATTAAATTTGTTAGAACCTGTAACTACTATTGTAATTCCGTCCCGGAATTAATCTCAGATATATACTTAGGGCTAGCTGTTAAATTTGGCCCAAACCCAAATGATCGGCCCAAATGACTGCTCATTTATTAAATTCAGTCCATCTTGACTCAACCCATGATTTTTAGTCCAGGTTGATCGATGAGTAACATTGCCAAAATATCTTTAAAATATTTTTTTTTTATTTGGTATATTATATATGACCATAATAAAAGAAAAAAAGTCTTATTTAGTAATTATACAATTCATAAGAAAATAACACATATTATGTAAAGCTTGATAAGAGTTGGACGGATTGGGATATGACCGAAATTTTAGTCCATCTTGACCCAGCACATCTTAGCCCAAGTAATGACACGCCAAATTATTGACTCAACCCATTTTGACCCGCCCAAAATTGACTCAACCCGCCCATTTGACATCCCAATATATACTCAAGTAAGCTTGGGTCTCAAAAGTTATGTTTGAAAATTGGACTAGCTAGTCACCCAATTAGTAGTGAAAATGCAAAGTGATCGCAAGTGGTGTAGCGTGATGGATGGGATTCCTCGATCTTAATTATGTGTTTTGGGTCAAGCCCTAAAAATGAAGAACATTATGTAGTAACGGAGTGGTTTATCCGCTTAATAGGACCTATTCAGTGCAAATTAAATCCAAATTAATCGAACCAGTAAATTTTTGAATACTGAATACAGATACCGAAAATCCAAGAGAAAAAAGAAGCCATGGACTTGTCTTAATTAGGGTTTTGAAGATGGATATATTGGATGTGATATACATTTCCTTTTTACCTAAAAGGCCTACACTTTTCCACTTTGCAAAAGTTCATATGATTCATATCTTACCTATACCAACTTAACAATATCTCATAACTGATATCTCCAAGTTTCTATACTTGTCTACGAATTAAAGGAATAACAAAAAACAAACTTTTTAAAAAGAAAAGATAGAAATAAGATCTTGGAACAAAAGGGAAAAGGTCCATATTAGGTTCAGCAAAATATATATATATATATATATATATATATATATATATATATATATATATTTATTTATTCGCACTTGAGGTAAAAATCAGATTAATTAACTAATTAATTTAACCAGCTAATGCTAAATAATAATTTTTTTATAGGCAATATTAGACAATTTTAAGAGGTTGCTTTTAAAAGGTCAAGCCTTAATATTGGTTTAAGTTTGAGGACTTTTATACTAGACAGTTTTAGAAAGTTGCTTTTCATATTACGCTTTATTTATGTTTTTTACATTTTGTTCCTTTTTCTTTCTTTCTGCATAATCATTATTTAAAAATAAAATAATAATTAGCGATGAACAAATTTTATAGCTAAATAGAAAAATGCATCGCTAATTCTATTTAATGATAAATTAACGATAGATTATCAAGAAATTATATTAAGTTTGAGTAATTTAACGATAGATTAATTACAAAGTTCATGGCTAATTCTAGTTTTTCAGTAGTGATACTCAACAAAATTAGGCTTAAGTAAGTGTCAAAGAAGTTGGAAAAGAAAAAGAAAACAAAGTATCATGTACCTTGATTAATGAGTACATGTTATGTTTTCTTGTCGCCAAATGGTTAGCTGATAATAAAAAAAAGCCTCACGAGTCACGATCAATATGCAAGTTCTCATCTTTTCCAAGTCCAAATTAAGGAGAAAAGAATCACTCAACTTTTTCATGTATTTCTTGTCTTTTTTCTAACTCTTTTTTCATTTGAATTTGGTCTTGGAATTGCCCGATTACTTTGTACGTAGAGGCCAATGCTATATATGGGTTCAATCAGCGGAGGAGTAGGAATTTCACATAGGCGTGCCAAAATATCACGACCCAAAATCCTAACCGGTCGAGATGGCGTATATCTCAATACTAGACAAGCCGACAACCTCAATAAGCCACATTTTCTCTTAAATTTGAAAACATAATATTTGAATTTCATAGAAAATCACACAAATCACTGACATAAAATACATTCTCAAAACCCGGTGTCACTGAGTACATGAGCATCTAAATGATAACAAAGTCTGACTGCTAAAAATACTGTCTGAAAATATAGAACAGTACAAAAACTAAAAGGGAAAAGAGTCAAGGTCTGCGGACGCCAAGCAGCTACCTCGATAATTTTTAACAGATAAACTCCGAGAACTAGCAACCGCCGTGTCCAGAAGTATCTGGACCTGCACACGAGGTGCAGCGTGTAGTATGAGTACAACCAACTCAGCAAGTAACAATACTAAATAAAGAACTGAAAGTAGTGACAAGCTTCACAGCTGAGTCCAATTACAGTAATTTCCAACATAATAAGGTACGCATGCTTTCAAGTTCAACATTTAAGGCCAAAATAGTAATTTCATGTCAAGTTCAACTGAATCATAAAATAATATCTCTCAGAAATTTCCAAAAAAAAAAAAAACAATGATATATGACAGCTAAAGTGCAACAGTAATGAAATCAAATGCATCATCTCAGGATCACAGTCGCGCAGCCATTTCATTCACTCAGCACTCGCACTCTCTAGGTACTTGCGCTCACTGGGGGTGTGTACAGACTTCGTAGGGGCTCCTACAAGCCCAAGCGCTATAATCCGCACGGACAACTCACATGCTATAGTATCAATATCTGGATCCGCACGGACAACTCACGTGCTGCACGGATAACTCACATGCTATAGTATAATATCTGGATCCGCACGGACAATTCGCGTGCTGCACGGATAACTCACGTGCTATAGCATAATATATGGATCCGCACGGATAACTCACGTGCTATAGTATAATATATGGATCCGCACGGATAACTTACGTGTTGCACGTATAACTCACGTGCTATAGTATAATATATGGATCCGCACGGATAACTCACGTGCTATAGTATAATATATGGATCCGCACGGATAACTTACGTGTTGCACGTATAACTCACGTGCTATAGTATAATATATGGATCCGCACAGACAACTCACGTGTTGCACGGACAACTTACGTTCTGCAAGGATAACTCACGTGCTATAGTATAATATATGGATCCGCACGGACAACTCACGTGTTGCACGGACAACTTACGTTCTGCACGGATAACTCACGTGCTATAGTATAATATATGGATCCGCACAGACAACTCACGTGTTGCACGGACAACTTACGTTCTGCACGGATAACTCACGTGCTATAGTATAATATATGGATCCGCACGGACAACTCACATGCTTCACGGACAACTCACGTGTTGTACGGACAACTCACGTGCTATAACATAATAACTCACAATCAGGCCCTCGGTCTCACTTAGTCATAAATCTCTCCAGTCTCTCGGGCTCTCAATAATCATGAAATCAGCCCAAACAACAATGATATGATGCATCAATGATGAACAATAAAGACTGAGATAAAATAAACAAGTAAATTGTGACTGAGTACAAACAATAATTAAACAAATAGTTCAACATGTACATGACCTCTATGGGTCCCTACAGTGCCAACATATAATCTAAATATGATTTGTGATTCAATTTCTCTACTACATGGAGAATGTACAGATAACAACAGATTATTCAACTACATAGTTCCATGAAATTTGACCAAGTCACAATTCCTACGGTGCACGCCCACACGCCCGTCACCTAGCATGTGCGTTACCTCAAAACTGATCACATGACATATAATCCGGGGTTTTGTACCCTCGGGACAAAATTTAGAACTGTTACTTACCTTGAACTATGTAATTCTTTATTCCGATATGCCTTTGCCTCACGAATCGACCTCCGAACGCCTCAAATCTAGCCACAGTTAATTCAATTCAGTCAATACTAATTATAGGAATTAATTCCATATGAAAATATTAATTTTCCAACAAAATCCAAAATTTAACTCAAAAATCGTCCTTGGGGCCCATATTTCGAAATCTGACGAAACTCACAAAATCCGACAACCCATTCAATTACGAGTCCAACCATACCAATTTTATCAAATTCCGATAACAACTCGACCTCCAAATCTAAAATTTTCGTTCTTGAAAAGTTTTGCAAAAATCTTGATTTCTTCCATTTAAATCCGAAATAAATGATGAATATAACCATGGATTTATGAAATATAATCACTTTTGGATATAGGACACTTACCCAAGTCGAAGTCATGAAGAAATCCTCAAAATCGCCCAAGAACCGTGCTCTAAAACTCCAAACAAAATAAAGGAAATGACCATTTTTTGTCCTTAAGTTTCTGCCTATCCGTTAGTAAAAGTCCATTTCCCGTCACTAAAAGTCCATTTTCCGTCACTAAAAGTCCACACCAGAACTTGCTTGCACTAGCAGTTATTCTTTTCACTAAAAAGGTTATAACTCCATCATACGAACTCGGAATTCGACGATTCTTGTTCCTATAAGTCACAAATAATAATACGAACCTAGTCGTTCAATCAAAACTCAATTCGGAGCTCATTTACTCAATGCGATACCAATTTTGCTCGTTAAACAATTAACTCATATTTCACGCTAAACACACAATCGCGACTTGATGAAATTAGACCAAACTTTCCAGATCACTCCTATAATTCATTATCAATATCGTGAAAGTCTCGAAATCGAATTTCGATCTCTAGAACTAAAAATGGACGTTTGGATCATTACATGCTTATGCTCAAAACACCAAACTCTTCAAAAAACTCTTCCAAAACTCATCCGAGCCCATGGGACCCCAACCAAGTATAATAACAAGTCCCATAATATGACACAAACTTAGTCGATGCCTCAAATTATATTGAACAACAATTAAACACGAATCGCACCCCAATTTAAGCCTATTCAAAACTAACAATTTTCAATTTCTACATTCAATGCCGAAACCTATCAAATCAAGTCCGATTGACCTCAAATCTTGCACACAAGTCATAAATGACATAATGAAGCTATTTAAATTTCCAGAATCAGATTCCGACCATGATATCAAAAGGTCAACTCCCCGGTCAATCTTCCAACTTAAATTTCTATTTTAGCCATTTCAAGCCTAATTTAATTACGGACTTCCAAATAATTTTCCAGACACGCTCCTAAGTCCAAAATTACCATACGGAGCTGTTGGAATCATCAGAACTCTATTCCGGGGTCGTTTACATATAAGTCAATCATCCGATCAACCTTTTCAACTTAAGTTTTCATCTTCGAGTCTAAGTGTCTCAATTCATTCTGAAACCTCACCGAACCCGAACCAATTACCCCGGAAAGTCACGTAACAACTGTAAAGTATAAATTGAGCAGTAAATGAGAAAATGGGGTTGCAATACTCAAAATGACCGATCGGGTCGTTACATTCTCCCTCACTTAAACATGCGTTCGTCCTCGAACATGCCAAGAGTTGTTTCCAAGCCATCACATCACTATTCCATCTTACCACGCACATACCCGGGGGTGATACCACGCCACCCTATTCCATATAGGCTTGACAACACAATGTAATTGAAGATCATTACTTTAACCTTAGTCCGTAAAACTTAGAACCCAATTTCGAACATCCAGAATTTCTTACAAGACCCGAGTCTCACATCTACACACTATATAAATTTGAACAAGTTGTATCAAGCCATGACCATAATCCCACATATAATCACATAACACACTACACAACTCGCATACTCGCGGCACCATTTCCGATCATAGTAACTACTCAAAACCAATCTGATACTAGTATTAAGCCTCATATCAAACAAAACCTCATTCCCAAAACTTTCGTACACTGCTGATAATGAAAGAAACATGCAGAATCTTATAACCACTTATCATATCAACTAGTCATAGAGCTCTCTCGCCCCAACCAGAACCATAATCACTTTCTAAGTTAACTTTTGATATCATCCTCCCAAATATACCATTATCAAACCTGATAGTACACGTTCTAGGTCTGATGACCTTATATTATCAAACACAACTATTCCACATGCACACCACACCAATATATCTCAAGCCAAAAAACCGTGCAATCTGTGCACCCAAAAATGAAAATATCTCAAAGAAGAGAACAATTTCGCAAGTTCAGCTAGCACCACCACAACCTAATATTTACAACTAACTCCTCAAATTTTGTGAAGAGGATAATTGTAGGCACATGTACACAATTTCTCAAATACGCTTCTCAAGTAGTTTTTATCGTAGAGGAAGGAAAGCAATGAAATCAAATAAATTATCAAAGAAACGAAATTCCCACACATTTCACGGACAACTCACGTGCGACACGATAAACTCACGTGTTAATAATATATATCTCCTAGCATGGTCACATGCCTCCAGTCCCAGCATATCATACATGGGCAATTAAACAAGTATACATGTATATGATAATGAAATAAGATTCTCATGCTCCTGGACTGGTATAAATAACATGCCATAGTGTAGGCATGTGCAAAGTCTGCTATCACAACTCAAATCGGCAAGTTAACGCAAAAATAGTAACTACCAAGTTTTCTTAGGGAATTATCCTATTTATAACCTTAAGTATATCCCAGATAGTTCTCCACAAATGTACGAATGCGAGAAACGTTATAACTTTATACTTAACAGTCAACTCTATGTATATCATAGCCTAAGCATTCTTCCGAGTATTAATACTTGCCCCGATGCCCGCACATGGGAACAAACCTCACATATATGCACACCCATAACGCATAGCTATCGCAAATAATTAACGCAACTAGTGCCTCCACTGAGTTTAAATAAAATACTCACCTCAAACAGGTCACAACCCTAAAATAATATGCTTCTGAGAACTCCCAGTCTCCAAATTCATCGGACACATGAATCATCATAACTGATCCCAATTCTAGCATTCGAATGACTAACACATATTTCACGCACGATCATCCCACGAGGAATACTTCCATAATTCTTCTGTGCCACATAGCAATAATTTGAATAGCAGCAGTCTATCAACCATGTGAGTACTGCAATACCGATGAATATCCGTAAGTCAAAACACAATGCGCCTTCTGAAATATGCACCCTTCTCAAAGATTACTGAGCAGTTACAACATTCCTCTAAATATCTGAAACTGACCATTTTGTCCAAAATTCGTAACCTTCCCTTCAAGATTGAACTGCCACCTTGTACATGTAAGTCTTAATCCCACACAGCACACCTCATCTATTATGCCATCATGTGACAAGCACGAGAATCCAATTATCAACTCTGAGTCACCAGTAAATTGCATACCCGGTTAGTTAGAAACCTTCCATTTGCTTCCTTCCAGGAGGAAATCATAATACCCAACACGTTCCCTATACCGGTAGAAAATATCCGGCTCAAACCATGGTAGAAACCATCGAGAACTCTTCGAAATCCATTTGCACATAACTAAGCTATCATAGTTGAATTCCTCTAACTCGATCAAGCCACGCAGGTCACCAAACCCAAGAATATTTCCACCGAAACATTTGTAAAAATCTCACCACATCATAATTACCAAAAGAACCGAGCATTCCATTACCATACTAATCCAACGTATTACCCATTTGTCCTATTTTCTCCGAGTTTCTTCTGAATTACCCTCAAGTTGACATTTCTCCTTGTCAGAACACTACTATCATTACCCACAGCTCACTACAAGATATCCTAACATAAAACCATGCCGTCTTAAGGCCCATAAGCCATTGTATTCTTCTTAAGCACCACAAAAGTACCACAACCGAGACCCCCACACTGAAAAGACCTTATGTGGACTTAAAATTGTTCCTTTTTACCTTTCTTGCACTGAAATATAGAATCCATAGTCATATAGAATTACCGCAAGTCCCGACACCATTCAGTGTAAATAACCGTTTATGGCAATATACAAATTTTGATTTTTTTTTCAATTGACACATATACATTTTGAATCCATCAGAACCCTTTTGAAAGTCACCCACTATGCTCAAATCAAAATTGCACCGCCCAAATGGGCCGAAAGACACAAGCCCCATTAGCACAACAGCCCCCAAAGAAGTAGCCCTGCCTTAATACCACCAATCAAATTCATACTTCGTGTGCACTACATCCTTCAAAATAACAATTTAATTATTTCATGATTTTTTATATTTTCATAAAATATAACCAATATTAAAGAAATTTTCTTACTCGAGTCATCTTCGATAACAACCTCTAAAAGTCATAACTAATCAACAAGTATGCCTCGTGTCGCGCCCCCTTCTTTCTCACGAAATTGGGCTTCGAAGTTGACAACTCTTTTAAAAAGGGAGGAAGGGTTATTCAAAGAGAGTCGCCACCTAACAGATTAAGGTGCGTTAGGGCACCTATTTGCAAATGACTCAGGTTTACTAGTTTGCGTCACCAAAGATCGGGTAAAGGATCAAATTACCTCGAGGAAAAAGAATTAGGCACTCCTCGAGGTCCACAACGGTGGGTCCCGGCCGAACTTAAATCATGTGAATTAGTCTAAGAGAGGGGAGAAACATAAAGAAATAATTATTTTAATAGGAGAGGGGGGTCCTAAGTTTTTTAACCTAAAGGATCACCCCGTGCAATGTAAATAATATTTCGTAACTCCCAAGATGTGGGTGTTACTCATATTATTCAGCGGGCACAGACTATCATCTCCTGCAACCCGATTACTATCTTTAAGTTATTTACCTAAAGCGCTCTAATCAATTCTAAATCGTACCCTATGCATGCACTACCTGTCCCTTGCCTATGGCCCAGGAGGCGTTTGGACCTCTATTTTTGGATGGTTCTAGACTTAACTTAGGTTGCTCAAAAATGATAAAAACTAGGTGACATACAAAACAAATTGGACTTTCATGTAAAAGCAAATAAGGACTCAGGTTAGCCTCCACACTTAGGCAGCAAATGAACGCAAACAAATTAGGCGTTTTGACAGTTTCAACAATTGAAGTCGTTAGGCCCTATAGACATCATTTCTATATGATTCTGGATTTTAATCATGCGAGCAGTTATGCAAAGTAATTTCTAAGTAACTGCACAGTTGTGTACTGATTATAAGCATAAGCGATTGAAACCTATCTAGGTGATTTACCCAGTATTTGGCAGTAATAAACACGAGAGATATTCAGAATTACTCGATTTGTCCCTGTAGGCATGCTTTCTACTGGTGTTCATCGAGACAGTGTTTTTTAAAGACTAGTTTTAGCACTTAATACAGATAGTGATTACCCTATAGACATGATTCCTACCCTTGATGATTGAAATTGGTTTTAGTTCTTATATACTAAATGAGCAATTATGACAATAGCATATCAATCAATTAAGAACCCTATGGGCATGACTTCTACAAATGCAGATTTATAAATAACCCTATGATCATGATGCCTAATGAATATAATGCAATGCAAATTGAACTTTGGTTATTTTATTCCCTATAGGCATGGTATCTAAAAAGCAGAATAGGCAGGTTATCCACAAAGCTTATTCGAGAAAGTAAACACCTATAGGCAGGTTATCTACAGAGCATATTCGAGCAAAATAAATACCTATAGGCAGGTTATCTAACATACAATAGCAGAATGTATTTGAATAAAGTAAACACGTGTAAGCAGGTTATCTAACATACAATAGCAGAATGAGCAAAGTAAACACCAATAGGCAGGTTATCTAACACAATAGCAGAATGAGCAAAGTAAATACCTATAGGCAGGATTTCTACCCATTTTCATGCAAATGTTAAAATAAACCCAGTTTCCCAATTTACTACTACCCCAATTGTTACTACAAATAATTATTACAGACCAGAATTTAATGAATGAATTACAAAGTATATAAAACTATAGGAAGCCTGCAGCATGCCCAAATACACATGGACATGCCAGGCCTTCAACTCACAGTAGCTCCAAAAACCCATGTTCAAAGATACACAGTATCCAGCAGTGAATGATTCACCCATATCTCAAGGATAAGCATACAGAACCCAAATCTCTAGTGTGTCAGAGTTCCCAAGGGCTTCACGAACCCAGGGAAGGGCTCACACTAGAGAAGAATAATCAGAACAGTTCAAAGAAGGCTAGGGACCAAATCCTAGTGTGTCAGAGTTCACGAGGGTCTCACATGAACCCTGAGCAGTGCTCATACTAGGGAGGCCAAGGGACAAAACCTAAATTGCTTTGGCTTTCAGCCAACAAAGAGTGAGAATTCAGGAGAGTAGGATGGGATTATGGGGTACAGAATCACACATAGAACACAAACAAATAGCAACACATTTGAACTTAGGCAGACTTAATTCAGCTTTTTAGAAGTTAACACAGTCACATGCTAATAAGACCAGTCGTAAGACAGATTTATAATGATAAAGGAGGATCCAGATTAAGTTAAGTGCAAAAACTAGTGTCATAAGAAGAAATCAATTAGCAACAGATCATGACATGTTAGGAACTAATTAGGGCAGTTACTATGGGTATCAAAATATAATAGAAATAAAGTCAAACATGCCACATTATGATGCACTCAGAAACAGAATTATTATCCTATTAAGGAAGACATCTATACCTAGTTAACTATTCTATACCAGGAGATATGAGAACATGTTCAAAGAGCAAGATAATAACAAACTTAAACTTCAAGAGATTGCTATCAGTGACATATAGGTTAAGCAGAATCAAACTAACAAACTCAAAGTAGATTCAAGCATTTCTCAAATTACAAATGTAATAGCATTTAGGATAATATAGTCTAATTGAAGTAGCACATTAAACAAATAATCAGAATGAAATGGCAGAGATATGATAACTCATCAGTTAAAATGAAACAAGAAAGAAAGGAATCCCACAGTATTGTGAATATCACCCAAAGAGCAAGAACTCAGAATTTCTGGCCTTGGCTTTCAGCCAGCCGAGAACCAGAGTACAGAACAAGATTATTCAAGAGTAAAGAGTATACAACTTTAGTTTTATAGCTTTTTCATGATTTTTCCGAAATTAACCAAATGGGAGTGGGGATGGATTTAAATAGTGTAGAAACTAAAAACATAAATATGGAAATATAATTAATTCAAACAATCAGTAAAGAAGAAAAGATTTTGAAACCCTAGTTTTTAGGTAAACTCCACAAAATCGGCAAAAAATAAAGGCAAAAAGTCATATATTGTATAAAATGAACATAGACATGAATAGTATTCACAAAACACAGAACCAAACCAGATTTGGTTCAAATAAAAAGGATCTGAAACCCTAATTTAGGGCAAGTAAAACAGAATCGGCAGAAGTAGACAGATTCATATATAATAAGGCGAATATAGACGAGATAGTACTTAATATTAAAGCTTGAACCAATTTCGGTTCGAATCAAAGAGAATCTGTAAACCTAACCTTAGGGTTAAGTATGAATCAGCAAGATAAGAACAAATCGGACTCACACGGTGCAAAATAACGTGTTTGGACTTAATATCATCCAGATTCAAGAGATGAAGATCGATTAAGATAGAATCAGAGTAGGGTACTTGCCATGTTTAGGCAAGTACTAAGTAATACCGTAAAGAATCAACCAATAAAGAAAATATGTCGAAATGGTAAGTAAATGGGAAGAAAATCCCATTAGGAACGGGATTAGGGGAGGATTTTGGAGAGGCGGCGGGCTAGGGTTCTTCAGCGGGAAGGGAAATGAGGGCGGCAGCTTTAGAAAAGTGAGGATTAGGGTAGAGATGAGGGATATAAAGTAATGGGGTCGTTAGTTGTGGGTCGTTGATCATTTTTGATCAACGACCATGATTTAGGTGGATTGGGGTTGGGTTTAATGAATGGGTAAGGGTAATTGGGTTAGGGGTATTGGTCTTGGGCTGGTTTGGATAGTTTTAGGTCCGAATTAGTTAAAATTGGGGCCAGATTTTAAATACCCAAATTTAACCAATAAAATAATTTGTAAAAATAATAGATAAATAATACAAATATCATTTGTGCATAAAAATGATTGAAAGAAAATATTCAACATTATAAAAATATAAAAAGGTTATGTTTTGTATAAATAATGTAATTATATGTACATATGGCTATTATTGCAAAATATGCAATTTAGCCCTGAAAAATGCAAATGTAATTATATGAAATGCATTGAAAATATGTAAAACATCATAATGGTATAAATTATAAGTTTAAATGATTAAATCATCATAAAAATAATTAGGCGGGTAATTATTGGATATTTATATAATAAAATACAGAAATAAATTGATTTAACGTCTTTAAAAATTATGGAAGATTATGAAACATACTTGTGTATGCTTGTAAATCAAGTGATGATGCATATGCACTATTTTGAAATTATATAATATATATATATAATGCAGAAATAAATTGATTTAAAGTCTTTAAAAATTATGGAAGATTATGAAAAATACTTATGTATACTTGTAAATCAAATGATGATTCATATGCACTATTTTGAAAGTATATATGTGTATATATATATATATATTTGAAAAATATGAGGGAAAAATTGAGTATCAACAACTGCCCCTCTTTACCCGGGAAGGATGAAAGAGTAGTCGGATAAAGAAATGATGATCGATTTTGACCGAATGGGGTGATTTGAAAAGAATGTAGGCCGCACTCTGGTCTCTGAGCTTCCTACATATCCCTGGTTATATAGGAATCAGGCCATGTGTAGTTCTGGATTCGACGGTGGAACAAACCGATGGAATTGTTGTAAGAACGAACCGAATATTATGGATATGAAAGGTTGAGAATGGTTACGGATATTTGAGTGTGTAGCATATGAGAATGGGTAACGGACGATGATCGGTTACGTTTGAAATAATTGAAGGATATGGACGTTGAATAGAAACTGGAGCGAAGATTGCACCCGTTAGGATAACAGTTATTTATCGGATTACCTGCAGACTCAAAATACGATACATATAGATCATCGCATAAATTTAAACATGATGCAAATTCCCTTTGGACCATGGAGATTGTCTTTGGACGGTGAGGATGACGTCCTTAGCCCATGATGTCCTGGGCCATGAATTGTGCAGTAAAGGATTCGTAGGCTATTAAATGATGTTCTCGGGCTATGAAGATGGTGCCTCCGAACCATGATGCCTTTGAATAATGATGTGCAAGATTAAAATATCCTCAGGCCATGGCATGGTGTCTTTCGGCTATGAGGATAATGCCTTCGGACTATGACGCCTTCGGACAAATTGACTATATGTCAGCCCATGAGATGCAGAGACATGATGCTTGAGATAAAACCAGATAGAGCTTAGCCCTATGTAGAGTTGAGAGAAGAGCTTAGTCCCAAGAGAAGAGTATAATGCAAGGTTTGGAATAGAGCAACATTTGTGGTCATGCAAGGAGAGACGATGCTTAGTCTCATGCTGGGAAGGCACAGCTTAGCCTTATGCAAGATTTGAGACACTGCTTAGTCCCATGCAAAAGGAAGGCAATGCTTAGCCTTATGCAATTAAGGAGGCAGAGCTTAGCCTCATGCAAGATTGGAGACAGTTCTTGGTCTCATGCAAGGGGAAGGCAATGCTTAACCTTATGCAGTTGAGGAGGCAGGGCTTAGCCTCATGCAAGATGGAGACAGTTCTTAGTCTCATGCAAATGGAAGACAATGCTTAGCCTCATGCAATTGAGGAGGTAGTGTTTAGCCTCATGCAGGATGGATACAATGCTTAGTCTCATACAAATGGAAGGCAATGCTTAGCCTTATGCAGTTGAGGAGGCAGGGCTTAGCCTCATGCAGGATGGATACAATGCTTAGTCTCATACAAATGGAAGGCAATGCTTAGCCTTATGCAGTTGAGGAGGTAGGGCTTAGCCTCATGCAAGATTGGAGACAGTGCTTAGTCTTATGCAAATGGAAGGAAATGCTTAGCCTTATGCAGTTGAGGAGGCAGGGCTTAGCCTCATGCAATATGGGAGACAATTCTTAGTCTCATGCAAATGGAAGTCAATGCTTAGCCTTATGCAGTTGAGGAGGCAGGGCTTAGTCTCATGCAATATGGAGACAGTGCTTAGTCTCATGCAAATGGAAGGCAATGCTTAGCCTCATGCAATTGAGGAGGCAGGGTTTAGCCTCATGCGGGATGGAGACAATGCTTAGTCTCATACAAATAGAAGGCAATGCTTAGCCTTATGCAGTTGAGGAGGCAGGGCTTAGCCTCATGCCGGATGGAGACAGTGCTTAATCTCATGCAAATGGAAGGCAATGCTTAGCCTTATGCAGTTGAAGAGGTAGGGCTTAGCCTCATGCAAGATGGGAGACAATGCTTAGTCTCATACAAATAGAAGGCAATGCTTAGCCTTATGCAGTTGAAGAGGTAGGGCTTAGCCTCATGCAAGATGGGAGACAATGCTTAGTCTCATACAAATGGAAGGCAATGCTTAGACTTATGCAGTTGAGGAGGCATGGCTTAGCCTCATGCAAGATTTGAGATAATTCTTAGTCTCATGCAAATTTAAGTCAATGCTTAGCCTTATGTAGTTGAGGAGGCAGGGCTTAGCCTTATTCAAGATGGGAGACAATGCTTAGTCTCAAGCAATAGGAAAGGCATAGCTTAGCCTTGTGCAATTAAGGAGACAGAGCTTAGCCTCATGCAAAATGGAGACATTACTTAGTCTCATGCAATGAATAGATAATAAATGATAGCAGAGTATTTCTTAGTTGTGGATGAGTTCGGTAGCCTTGTTGTTGTGAAGATAGTGATTCTAAGGTGCGCACGTACTGGCGACTATCTCTTGTTCCTATATTCAAAGCAAAATCGTGAGTTTTGCGGGGGAGGTTGATTTGTGCCTTTGTCTGCTCCGCTCCGCGTTGGAATCTTGTTCGAGTTACCATGGGTAGCATCTGGCTAAAAAATAAAGTTTTAAAAATATATGAATGCATAGTTGTTCAAAACACAGTAATGTGCAATTTAAAAATTAATTAGATGAACCAATAACTGCGACATTGTTAGAGACGTTGCGACCTTCTTGCCATAGAATTTTGAGGGTCCTCCTCAAAATTCTGCCCCAGATACCTAGACGAATCTCTGGTTGTTCCGCATACAATGCCGTTGGCTGAACTTGCTTCGGAATTTTAAGGTCCTCCTCAAAATTCTGCCCCAGTTTCCGATTATGGGGAAAATAGAAATTTTATTGAATTGTGACCAAACCCACAGGGTTGCCTATGTATCCCCTCTTAAACGGAAATCAGGTCAAGCGTAGTTCAATCACATCATATGAAGAAATGCAAAAAGTTTAGACATAGTATCTTTTGACTGTGTCTGAATTGATAGCCTTTGGCGAAATTTCTCCATCCATCTCTGCGAGTATGAGTGCTCCTCCTGTTAGTACCCTGTGAACCATATAAGGCCATTGCCAGTTGAGTGAGAATTTTCATTTTGCTTCATCCTGATGTGGAAAGATCCGTTTCAGCACCAGCTGCCCTAGTGTGAACTGTCTAGGTTTAACCCTTTTGTTGAAAGCTCTGGACATTATGTTCTGATAAAGTTGACCATAACACACCGCATTCATTCTTTTCCCATCAATGAGAGCTAACTTCTCACAGCGGCTTCTTATCCATTCCGTATCACTGAGCTCAGCTTCTTGTATAATTCTCAAGGAAGGAATTTCTACCTCGGCGGGGATGACAGCTTCAGGACCGTAGACCAATAGGTAAGGAGTTGCCCGGTTGACGTGCGGACTGTGGTACGATATCCCAATAAGGCAAATGGTAACTTCTCGTGCCACTGCTTGTGATTCTCTACCATCTTCCTTAGTATCTTCTTAATGTTCTTGTTGGTGGCTTCCACAGCTCCATTTATTTGGGGTCGGTATGCTGTGGAGTTTTTGTTCTTGATTTTGAAGGTTTCACACATGGCTTTCATTAGATCACTGTTGATATTGGTGGCACTGTCAGTGATGATGGATTCTGGAACCCCGAACCGACAAACAATACGGTCCCTGACAAAGTCTGAGACGACTATCTTGGTTACAGCTTTGTAAGATGCAGCTTCAACCCACTTTGTGAAATAATCGATGGCCACTAGAATGAACCTGTGCCCGTTTGAAGCGGTGGGCTCGATCGGTCCAATGACATCCATTCCCCAGGCATCAAAAGGCCAAGGTGCGCTTATTGCATTAAGTTTATTTGGAGGTACTGTATCATATATGCGTGTATTTGGCACTGATGACATTTCTGGGCATACCGAATGCAGTCTGTTTACATAGTCATCCAAAAGTATTCGGCTCTTAGTATCTTCTTGGCTAGGATGAAACCATTTATATGTGGGCCGCAGGATTCGTCGTGTATCTCTTCAAGCAGTTTGGAGGCTTCTTTGGTGTCAACACACCGTAATAGCCCCAGATCAGGAGTTATTCTATACAGAATTCCTCCGCTTTGGAAGAAATGGTTGGACAAC
>AWOL01S0013484.1:65684-94073 GCA_000715115.1 Nicotiana otophora | reverse complement strand
CCACAAAACAGTCCGCTACAAGTGAATAACTCGAACTCACGGCTTCCGATCACCGTCCCGTGAGTTCTTACAAGTATAGAACGACTTACCATGAATTTACAGCAGACAAAATGGATGAAAGAGAGCAGTAAACTCACCTTATTTGTTGGATAACTCAGCTTCTATCTTGGTTCTTCAAACTCTAGGTTTTACCTCCAATTAGAACTTGAAAGGGAGAGAAAAGCATATAGCCACATGTAGCTGTTATGTTCTAGTTGTATAATTTTACAATTCTAGATTGTGATTATAAGCAATTTAACATAATAAACCTATCATAAGATTCAGGATCTAGGAACTATGCGATTTTTACGTACTAACAAAAGTAAATACATAAATCGAAAAACATACCTCATTCCATAATGTTTTGTTGATGATTAGCACTGTAATTGTGTGACCTTTACTTGTGATTAAGTAAGTTCTTTCTCTCTCTTTTCTTTACATTTTCTTTCAGAACAACAACGATGAAATATGTTATTCTTTGCCTTTAAAAGACAGAAAGAGAGAGAGGACTGACAATTTTAATGCATAATCCCACTTTCCATCAAAGTGGAGAGTGGGGAGTTTTAATCAAAATTTACTTCCCCAAGTAGACAATAAGAATTTAGCAAATTTAATTTAATATTTATTAGACCCAAAATAACTTGTAGCCAACATGGGCTATATTTTACATTCTTCCACTTGGAACACGTGAATTATTCACTTAATAGTTTAATAAATATTTAAATTATGATGCGCACAATTAATGCTAAATCCTTCTTTCACTGAACAAAGCCATTCGTTGTTATTGAATAAATCAACTAATACGAGTCATGGCGATTGTACATCCTTATATTTGACACAGTCCCTTCCATATACTACAATATTAGCCTATTACACAACACAACCTTTAAAATACATAATGGTCCAATAATGCTTAAAGTATTTTATCTAATCCAGAACCTGTCATCATCATTCACAACATCATGTATACAAGAAAAACATGTTACGACAAAAACATTTATATAAATAAACTCAAAGTTACAATTGCATAAATATAATAAATTCTTCACATAAAATCATTTATTGATTTCAATGATGCCTATTCTTTCAATATGTTCTACTAATATTTTGGGCGGTAATCCTTTCGTCAAAGAATCAACAATCATAAGTTTGATGCTAATATGTTCAATTGATACTTTATGTTTTTGGACTTCTTCTTTAACGGGAAAGTATTTCACTTCCATATACTTATCACCTTTCGAATACATGTTGTTCGTAGAGAAGAAGATTACTGCAGAATTATCACAATAAATTTTCAGCAGCCTGGCAATACTGTCGACTAGTCCAAGTCCTGAAATTCTCAACTATTACAGACTATTTCTCACTTTTTCATGATATTGCTCCTCTAGCTAACATGAACAAATAACCAAAAGTTGATTTTATTGTTGTCACGACTCCAATTTCCCTCCGTAGGATGTCGTGACGGCACCTAGTCTCTAAGACTAGGTAAGCCTAACAAGTATGCGGAATAACTGAAATATTAAGCGAAAACACAAAACGTCAACAACTGTAATAAATAAAAACTGTAACTCAAGTATAAACAACTCCCAAAACCCGATAGATATAAGTTACAAGCTTTAAAGAGAAATACTAAATATCCCTATACATCAGAGTCTAATGAGGATAAGGAAACAACACAATAAAGATAGAGGGGGACTCCGAGGTCTGCGGACGCTGGCAGATGTACCTTGAAGTCTCCATGTACGGACTAGCTCACTGATACCTGCTCTGGTAGGCAGTACCTGGATCTGCACAAAAAGATGTGCAGAAACGTAGTATGAGTACACCACAATAGTACCTAGTAAGTGCCAAGCCTAACCTCGGTAGAGTAGTGACGAGTTCAGGTCACCCTACTGGAAATAATAAGAAATAAGGCATAAGATATAATAATATAATAAAATGACAGAAAAGTCAATCAATGAGAATTTACGGAAGGTAATAGGACGAAATCAAAGAAATACAAGTATACAACATGAAAGGAAAACAAAATCTTACAAGTTAAAGAACAACAACAACAACAACAATATAACAAATAGAGGAAATGAACAGGGAAATTCCCGAGGTACCGCCTCGTAGTCTCAAAGGTAAATGTCTTACAATCTTTCCTTATATCACCGTATGAGCCTTTATATTGTATTTGGAAAAATCATTTTTCCGAAATAGCATCCACATTTTAGCCAACCTTATCACACCGCATGACTTCTAGTAGTTCCCTTACTAAGCCACGCGTATCAAGCCCACTTTATCTCATAACATACGTTTTAATACCCAGACCTTATACCACCACATGCGTATTAATAATCACAACGGCACGACAGAAACCTCGTACAAATAATAACAACCACACGACATAAACCTCGTGCAAAAATAACAACCGCACGACAGAAACCTCGTGCAACAACCAAATAATCACCTCAACAATAAATCACGAAAACCAAAACATACTAACTGAAACATTGATATTTCAAGAATAGAAATTTCAAGTAAAGAATCCCACAGTTAAATAAGGAATATGGAATCAAGAAAGTAGGTAATTCAACTAAGCATGTGGTACAAGTTGCAAATAAGAGATAAGACAAGTAGACAAGTGAAACTAGTGTAAACATGATGACTATACATGCTAAAGTAACTCAACTAAGGCATAAAAAGAAAACTACTTAAATAAAAATCGGAATTCCAACATTTAGCCTGTGTACGCACTCGTCACCTCGCGTACATGGCCCTCACATATCACAAATTATCACAACAATACCAAATCCTAAGGGAATTTCCCTCACATAAGGTTAGACGAGTCACTTACCTCAAACTTCGCTCAATCAATCAATAAGAACGCCTTTTCCTCGATTTTCCAACTCCGATCGGCTCGAATCTAGCCAAAATAATTTCATACTATTAATATAACTATAGGAAACTAATTTAAATAATGAAATTATGTCTTTAGCAAAGAATTGAAAAATTGCTCTAAAACGTCGACCCAGGCCCACATCTCGAAACCCGAACAAAATCATAAACTCCAAACACCCATTCGATATCGAGTCCAACCGTACAAGAATTACTCAAATCCGACCTCAAATCGCCTTTCAAATCCCCAATTTTTAGCCTAAGAAAGTTTCCCAATGTTTTCCCAAATTTCCAACTAAAAACACTAATTAAATGATGAAAACAACAATAGATTTGTGTAATTTAACCAAAACCGAGTTAGAATCTCTTACCCCAATGATTTCCTTGCAAAACTCTTGTAAAATCGCCACAAACCAAGCTCTCTAGGTCCAAAAATGGATTATGGATCAAAACGTCGAAAATCCCTCTTTTCTGCCCAGCGAATCCGCTTCTACGATCTTTTTGTCGCTTCTGTGACGTCGCACCTGAGGAAAACCATCGCATGTGCGGATTCTACTTAGGCCCAGAATTTCTGCTCCTGCGGACCATGGCTCGCATATGCGAGCCCGCTTCTGCGGAGAAGGAGACTGCACCTGCGGTCCTGCCTAAAGCCCTTCCTCCAAATTCTGCTTCTGCGGAGGAAATAGCCGAATCTTCGGAGGCGCACCTGCACCTAGGTGTCCGCACCTGTGAGCCCAGCTCCTGGGGGCTCCTTTCCCTTGACCCGCGATTCCGCACTTGCAGTCAAACCCTCCGCAAGTGAGATGACACCAATATACCTGGGACTTTAGCAATTGCACAAGTCCAAAATTGATCCGATATCAATCCGAATCACCCCCGAGACCCCCGGGACCTCCACCAATTATACCAACAAGTCCTAAAATACGATACGAACTTAGTCGAGGCCTCAAATCACATCAAAAACATGCATTGCGCATTGATTCAAGCCTAATGAACTTTTGCACTTCTAACTTCCACATCCGATTCCGAAATTGGAAGCAAGTTAAGTATGAGCACCAGAGGCCAGGAGGCCTACTCCAACATATGACTATACCTGAGTGGAAGTGGGAGCGCATTACTATGGACTTTGTAGTTGGGTTGCCGTGGACCTTGCGGAAGTTTGATGCAGTTTGGGTCATTGTAGACCGATTGACCAAGTCGGCATATTTCATTCCTGTGATGACTACGTATACTTTAGAGAGATTGGCCTAGATTTATATCTAGGAGATAGTTCGGCTGCATGGTGTACATGTTTTCATCATATCAGATAGAGGTCCTCAGTTTACTTAACATTTCTAGAGAGCAGTACAGAGTGAGTTGGGGACCCGTGTAGAGCTCAGCACCGCATTTCATCCACAGATCGATAGGCAGTCGGAGCGGATAGTTCAGATCTTGGAGGACATGCTCAGAGCATGTGTGATTGACTTTGGGGGACAATGGGATCGGTGCCTTTGGCCGAGTTTGCTTACAACAACAGTTACCAGTCCAGCATCGAGATGGCTCCATTTGAGGCTTTATATGGTCGGCAATGTCGTTCCCCCATCGGGTGGTTTGAGCCCGGCGAGGCTAAGTTATATGGTACTGATTTGGTGAAGGGTGTCTTGGAAAAGGTAAAGTTGATTCAGTAACGACTTCGCACAGCACAGTCCAGACAGAAGAGTTACGCGGACTAGAAGGCACGTGACTTATCATTTATGGTAGGCGAGAAGGTTCTCTTGAAAGTCTCGCCGATGAAGGGGATCATGAGATTTAGGAAGAAGGGAAAGTTGAGCCCAAGGTTTATAGGTCCATTTGAGGTGTTGAGACGAGTTGGAGAGGTTGCTTATGAGCTTACTTTGCCCCCCAATTTATTGGGAGTTCATCCGGTCTTCCACGTGTCTATGCTCTGGAGGTATCATGCCGACTTGTCACATGTGTTAGACTTCAGCATGATTCAGTTAGATGAGAGTCTGGGTTATGAAGAGGAGCCAGTTGCCATTGTTGATAGGCAGGATCGCCAGTTGAGATCCAAGAGGATTTTTGCGGTAAAGGTTCAGTGGAGGGGCTAACCAGTCGAGGAGGCAACCTGGGAGTCCGAGGAGGACATGCGGAGTAGATACCCAAACTTATTCAGCACTCCAGGTATAATTCTAGACCCGTTCGAGGACGAACGTTTATTTAAGAGGTGGAGAATGTAACGACCCGACCAGTTGTTTTGCTTTTTTAGAACCCTGTTCTCCTAAATAAGACTCCCCATATATGCTTTTACTGTTTTATGACTTACGGGGATGGTTAGTTCTAGATTTGGAAGGGTTCGGGTTAAAATCGGAACACTTGGTTCCTTAAGTTGGTCTTAAAAGGCTAAGTTTCATTTCGGTCAACATTTTGAGTAAACGACCTCGGAATCAGGATTTAATGGTTATAATAGGTTTGTATGGTGATTTCAAACTTGGGCGTATGCTCGGACCGGGTTGTGGATGACCTGGGAGCATTTCGGCGCTTAATATTGAAAGTTGGTTCCTTGAAGGTTCTTGAAGTTCTTTAAATTTGGTTTAGAGTAGGTTTTGATGATATCGAGGTCCGAATGGAATTCTGAGACCGGGAATATTTCCATAATGTCATTTAAGACTTGCACACAAAATTTGGTGTCAATCCGAGCAGTGTAAGTACATTTCGGCGCTTTGGGAGTAAATTGAAGAACTTAAAGTTCATATTTTTGATCCAATTGGTTTGGGGTGTGATTCTTAGTTTTAATGTCGTTTTGGGCATTCTGAGAGTTCGAGCGGGTCCATTTTGTGATTTCACACTTGTCGGTATGTTCGGACCGGGGCCTCGGGGGCCCCAGGTATCGATCGGACGAGGTTCAGACCAAGTTACAACTTGGGAGCAACAGCTGAAGTTCCCAGCTGCTGGTGTAATCGCACCTACGCTTGGACAGCCGCAGGTGCGAGCCAGGAGCCGTAGAAGCGAGCAAGTCAAGGTTGCCCAGGATTCGCAGGAGCGAGGAGTTTGGCGCACCTGTGAACGCACAGGTGCGATGACTGTAACCGCATGCGCGAAAGAGTCGGCCGCAGGAGCGGCCCTAGCTCCACAGGTAAGGTAGGCGAATGGCCAAGCCGGTTCTGCAGAAGTGGACTATTGACCGCAGAAGCAGTCCCGCTGAAGCGGAAGTCCCTCCGCAGGTGCGGAAATCGCTGAAGGCAGAATCTTTCATTTAATGCGGGACTTAGTCATTTTGGCTCATTTATTCCATTGTTCGGCGATTCTTGGAGCTCTTAGAGAGGGGATTTTTATATAACACCTTGAGGTAAGTAATTCCTGCCAAATATGAGTCAAATACATAACCTATGGGTAGATTATAATATGTAAATTAGTGGAAATCATGGGTTTAGGAGCAAAAGCTAGGTTTTTGATAAAAATAAGATTTAATCATGAAATTCATTATGGAATCTAGTAAAAATCATGTATTTGAGTTCATGAGTTTATGGGTAACAACTTTCTTCGAAAATTTCCGGAATCCGGGCACGTGGGCCCGGGGGTGAATTTTAAGAATCTTACATTTAGGGTTGGGTAACCTCTTTAATAGTTGGAATACAAACTTTTGAGCATTTATTGATTAGTTTATATACTATTTGATTAGTTTTGGGTTGATTCAGCACCGAATTGAGGATGTGAGAACATTCTTGGACCGGGAAGTAGGCCTTGAAACGAGGTAAGTCTCTTTTCTAACCTTGTAAGAGGGAATTAACCCGTAGGTGAACTTAATCATTATGTACTTCTATTTGTGGGGGGCTACGTACGTACGAAGTGACGAGAGTCTGTGCGTAGCTACTATTCATGCTTAAGTCCGGGTAGATTTAGGCTTACACCATGTTTTTGTTGATACCGTTGCTTGTTTATGCTTACTAATTGTTTGGATTAAAGCGGAGGTTGAGGATTTCAATATTTTAAAGGTTCCTAGTTGAATTTCTTATTTTGAAAAATAATTGAGAAATATTATGATAACTTGAGAAAATCTATATTCAACCGCTTCGCAAGTATATTCCACGAGCGGGGTAAATTTCCACTACTCTCATGGGAGTGGGCCGTTCGCCTCGGCAGGTTAATTGATGTATCTATGGTTCAGGCCGTTCGACCCTCGACAAATGCACTGTATATTTATATGTATATTTGGATCGGGCCGTACGTCTTCGGCATAATTTTTGCGTAAATATATTGGAACCCCTTTATATTTAATATTGTTCCATGGAATTGAAAGTTGAAAGGAATAGATGAGAGAAATGACTTGGTTCTTACTTGAAATGAAGAGATTGTTTTCTTATTTTCCTGCTCTGAGTTCTATTATCATTTTACATATCATGTTTAATTAGAACTTCATACTATTATATTTTTAGCCCATAGTAAGTGTCGAAATCGACCCCTCGTCACTACTTCTTTGAGGTTAGGCTAGACACTTACTGGGTACATGTTGTTTATGTACTCACGCTACACTTATGCACTTGATGTGCAGGATCTGAGGCAGGCACGCCCGCTTGATTTCTGATCCGAGACCACATGGTGAGCTGCCCTTCCGAACGGTTTAGCAGCAGCCGAAGTCTCTCTTTTGATTTATGTCTATTCTATGTTAGACAGTAGAGTAGAGATCTTTTGTATATTCTACTAGTAGCCCACATACTTGTGACCCCAGATCTTGGCACACACTAGTAGACTTGTGATTTTGGTTTTATTTCTATGGCCATAAATACATTCAGCTGCTTTCGTTTTATTAATTTAAATCTGTTTCTTACTAAACCTATTAAATTAAGGAAAGTTATTTACTTGGGAAAAACTTATTAAAATGGGAAAATCACTAGATTGTTCACTGTCGGCTTGACTAGCAATGGTGTTGGGCGCTATCACGGCCTAAAATGGAATTGGGTCATGACAATAATTGACATTACGGACCGACTCCAACTTCCAGAATCGGAATCCGACCCTGATATCAAAAAGTCCAATCCCGGTCAAACTTTTCAAAATCTTCCAACTTTCCAACTTTCGCCAATTAACGCCGAAATGACCTACGGACCTCCAAATCAACATCCGGACATGCTCCTAAGACTAAAATTACCATACGGAGCAATTGGAACCATCAAAACATCATTCCGGCATCGTCTTTACACAATTCAAACTACGACCAACTCTTATGACTTTAACTTCCAATTTAGGAACTATATGTCCCATTCCACTCCGAATCTCTCCCGAACCCGACACCAAGCACCCCGGCAAGTCAAGTAACCACAAAATGAGATAAAGGGAGCAATAAATAGGGGATTGGGGCTAGCACTCTCAAAATGACCGACCGGATCGTTACACTTGTATTCAAACAACTAGCATAATCTGAAATAAATATTCAATCACGCCAAGATGATCAGATTTTATATAAGTGAAGTAATCTTTTGTTCCTTGCAAATATCACAACACTTTCTTTGCAACTCTCTAGTGGTCCTTTCCCGAATTAGTTTGATATCTTCCAGATATTCTAATAACAAAATTGATGTCTGGCCTTGTACATATCTAGGAATACATTAAGCTCCCAACTATAGATGCATAAGGAATATCTTTCATGTGTTCACGTTTCAATTTATTCTTTGGACATTGATTGAGAATGAATTTATCTCCTTTCTGAATTGGAACCGGACTTGATAAGAATTTCTCCATTCTAAATCTCTCTAACACTTTATTAATGTAGGCTTTCTTAGACAATCCCAATAATCCTTGTGACCTATCCCGGAATATTTCTATCCCAATCACATAGGATGCCTCTCCCATATCTTTCATTTTAAAGTTGTCAAAGAGAAATTTCTTGGTGTCATACATCATACCAAAATCATTAGTAGCAAGAAAGATGTCATCAACATACAAGACTAACATAATAAACTTACTCCCACTGACCTTCAGATATATACACCCATCAACAATATTTTCCTTAAATCCAAAGGTGACAATGGTTTCATTAAACTTAAGATACCATTGTCGGGAAGCTTGTTTAAGTCCGTATATTGATTTCTTGAGTTCACACACCGTGTATTCCTTTACTTTAATGGAAAGCTCCTATCATGACCCCAATTTTCCTCCGTAGGATGTCATGATGGCACCTAGTCTCTAAGACTAGGTAAGCCTAACATACATGTAGAATTTAACTGAGAAATGGTAAAAACTTTCAAATAACTCAACAACTATCATATAAAGAACTTCACAACTCAACAGAACACAACTCCCAAAATCCAGTGATACCAAGTCACAAGCTCTACCAGAGTATACTGTAAAGAATTTGATGGTTCGAGGTAAGTGACTTGTCTAACCTTGTGTGGGAAAAATTTCCCATAGGATTGGTATTGATATGCAAATTTTGATGTGTTAAAAGTCGTGTACACGAGGTGACGAGTGTGTACACGAGATAACTGTGGTAGATTATATATTTAAATTGTGTAGAGCACGGTTGCATATTAATTAAATTATTTTATATTGTTATATTCATCATCATTAATATATTTTCGTATTTTAAATTTTTCTGACCTGTTCCTGCTAAGTGTTTTACCTGTTTAGTTGAAACTCTATTTCTTTTGTGATGTGCATTATTTGAAGGTTGGATTTATTAATTTAAATATTATTAAAATGAAGTATTTTACATTTAAAATTTTGATATTAAGGCAATGTGTTAAATTTGTGAAATATTATTTTTGCTGAGTTATTCATTCCTGAATATTTTGTGAGATTTTGTACTCATTGTCATTGAGCCGTGAGCTCCTTATTGTGGAAATAATATTGTTGTTGATTTATTTTGGCAAGTTGAAATATTTGGGCATTTGAGGTGCAAATTGTGATATATTGTGATATTGATACGCATGCGCTGGTATAAGGTCTGGGTGTTGAAACACATGCGGTGAGATAAGGGTATCTTGATACGCGTGGCTAGTAGGGGAACTACTAGAAGTCATGCGGTGTGATAAGGGTGGCTAAAATGCGGGATGCTATTTCGGAAAAAATATTTTCTTTTAAATTAAATGTGAAGGCTCCCGCAGTGATATAAGAAAATGAGATATTGTGAATTTATTTATGATTTGGGACTACGAGGCGGTACCTCGGGAGTGCCCTTGTTGATATTTCTTTATGGTTGCACTTCCTTTGGTTATTTTGGTATTTTTCTTAAAGTTATAAATTTCTGTTTTCCTTCCGCAAGGTGTTATTTGCCCTTATTCTGTGTAGTTAAATTGTCACATACTACTTACTTGATTCATCCTCATTGTCATTATTATTATTATATTGTTAAAATTTTCTCCCTGTCTTTTATTATTCCAGTAGGGCCTGACTTGACCTCGTCACTACTCTACCGAGGTTAGGCTTGGCACTTACTGGGTACCGCCGTGATATACTCATACTACGCTTCTACACATCTTTTTGTGCAGATTCAGATACTTTCTATCAGACCAGGCATCAGTGAACTAGTCGTACGCGGAGACTTCAAGGTATATGTATATCTGCTAGTGTCCGCAGACCTCGGAGTCCCCTTCTATCCTTATTATGTTGTTTTCGTTATTCTCTTTAGACTATGATGTATAGAGACACTTAGAATACATTCTTAGAAGCTTGTGACTTATTTCTACCGGGTTTTGGGAGTTGTAATTATTTGAACTACAAATTCATTTATTTCAGATCTCTATTATGTTATTCCGCATTGATAGGCTTACCTAGTCTTAGAGACTAGGTGCCACCACGACATTCTACGGAGGGAATTTGGAGTCGTGACAAGTTGGTATTAGAGCTCTAGGTTCATATGCATTATGAGTCACAAGCAGGTTTAGTAGAGTCTCGTGGATCGGTATGGAAATGTCTGTACTTATCTTCGGGAGGCTATGGAACTGTTAGTAAATGCTCACTTCTTCGATTCCTTATCGTGCGCATCTGTTGACTTCGAAGTTCTAAACCCTTATCTTTCTATTCTCTCACAGATGGTGAGGACACGCACAACTGGATATGATGATCAGACACCCACGCCCCCTGTTGGAGCTGCAAGAGGTCGGGGCCAGGGCAGAGGCCGAGGAAGACCACATGATGCAACTAGAGCACCTGCACAAGCTGCTGCAGTAGAGCCACCAGTATCTCCAGTTGGAGAACAGGCACCTGAGATGCCTGTTACTACCCCTGCACTTCAAGAGACTCATGCCCAGCGTTTGAGCATGTTTGGCACTCTAGCTTAGGCAGGGTTGATTCCACTTGCTCCTGCCACATCTCAGGCCGGGGGAGGAGCACAGACTCCCGCTGCCCGTAACCCAGAGCCACGGGCCCAGGTTGACCATGCCAAGAGGTTATACCAGTGCAGCCAGTTGTCCCAGTTCGGCCCGAGGCTAGGGTAGCAGTTTCGGAGGGGGAGAAACTCAGATTCTAGAGGTACAAGAAGTACTACACTCCCACTTTCAGCGGTTTGGCTTCAGAGGATGCCCAGGATTTTCTTGAGGAATGCCACTGTATCCTCCGTACTATAGGTATTGTGGATTCTAGTGGGGTTTCTTTCAGGGAATTCCAGCTTAGAGGAGCAACCTGCCAGTGGTGGCGAGCATATGAGTTGGATAGTCTGGCTGAGGAAGCTTCACTCACTTGGACTCAGTTTTCAAATATGTTCTTGAGGGAGTATGTTTCTTAGAGTCTCAAAGATGCATGGCGTCCAGAGTTTGAGTAGTTGTGCCAGGTTTCTATGACCGTGTCAGAGTATGCGGTTTGATTCGGTGATTTGGCTAGGCATGCACCAGCCTTGGTTGCTACTATTCGAGAGCGGGTTCGTCAATTTATTGAGGGGCTCCATTGTAGTATCAGATTCAGTATGACTCGAGAGCTGGAGATGGACATCGTATACTAATAGGTGGTGTCAATTGCTAGGAGATTGGAGGGTATGCAGATCCGGAAGAGAGAAGAGAGGGAAGCTAAGAACCTTGAGATTCTAGCACATATAACAATTCTCGTGCTCCAGCTGCAGCCTGTCATGGAAGAGGCTATGTGAGACATCTTATTCATTCAACACTTCCAACTTCCAGCGGTATTCCGGCTACTCCCAGACCACAAGTTCCATATTATGCACCGCTAGTGTCTACTGTACCTCATACATGGGGTGCTTTCAGTGGTCTGTCCAGTTGATCAGGCCTGAGCCAGTCCTAGCAGCTACATCCTCTGACGGCTTGTTTTTAGTGTGTTAACACTCGTCATATAATGAAGGATTGCCCCAGACTCAGGAGGGGTGCACCTCCACAGATTTCTCAGGCCCCACCCATTCCACAGGGCCCTCAGGCTTCTGAAGCCATGATTACTGCACCAGTTGCTACTCCACCTGCACAGCCAGCTAGAGGTGGAGGTCGGACAGGTAGAGGTCGCCCTAGAGGGGGAGGCCAAGCCAAATATTATGCCCTTCCTGCTAGGAAAGAGGCAATTGCATCCGATTCTATTATCACGGGTATTGTTTTGGTCTGTCATAGGGATGCATCAGTCTTATTTGATCTAGGCTCCACTTATTCTTATGTGTCATCTTATTTTGCCCCTTATTTGGGCGTAACCCGTGATTCTTTGAGTTCTTATGCTTATGTATCTACACCCGTAGGTGATTCTATTATTGTTGACCACATACATCAGTCGTGTTTGATTGTTATCAGTGGTTTTGAGACCAGAGCTGATTTATTATTGCTCAGTATAGTGGATTTCGATATTATTTTGGGCATGGACTGGTTGTCGCCCTATCACGCTATCCTTGATTGTTACACCAAGACAGTGATATTGGCTATGCCAGGTCTACCGCGGCTAGAGTGGAGAGGTACCTTGGATCATGTTCCTAGCAGGGTTATTTTATTTCTTAAAGCTCAGCGAATGGTTGAGAAGGGATGTGATGCATATCTGGCCTATGTGAGAGATTTTAGTGTTGATACTCCTACCGCAGAGTCAGTTCCTGTAGTAAGGGACTTTCCTGATGTATTTCCAGCGGATCTTCCGGGTATGCCACCCGACAGGGATATTGACTTTGACATTGATTTATTACCGGGCACTCAGCCCATTTCTATTCCACCATATCGTATGGCCCCAGCAAAATTGAAGGAACTAAAAGAGCAGTTACAAGAGCTGCTTGATAAAGCCTTCATTCAGCCCAATGTATCACCTTGGGGTGCTCCTGTCTTATTTGTGAAGAAGAATGATGGTTTTATGCGGATATGTATTAATTACCGCAAGTTGAACAAAGTTACAGTGAAGAACAAGTATCCATTGCCACGTATTGATGACCTATTTGATCAGCTTCAGGGTACCAGAGTGTTCTCTAAGATTGACTTGTGTTCAGGCTATCATCAGTTGAAGAATCGGGAGCCAGATATCTCGAAGACTACTTTCAGGACTCGGTATGGTCATTATGAGTTCCTTGTAATGTCATCTGGGCTAACCATGCCCCAACAATATTTATACACTTAATGAATAGTGTATTTTAGCCCTATCTTGATTCTTTTGTCATTGTGTTTATTGACGACATCCTGGTGTATTCCCGGAGTTGGGAAGTTCATGAGCAACACCTGAGGACTGTGCTTCAGACTTTGAGAGAAAATAAGTTATATGCAAAATTTTCAAAGTGTGAATTCTTTCTTGAGTCAGTGGGATTTTTGGGTCATATAGTTTCGTGCGAGGGGATCAAGGTAGATCCGAAGAAGATTGAGGCAGTGCAAAGTTGGTCCAGACCATCCTCAGCTACGGAGATTCGAAATTTCCTTGGTTTGGCAGGGTATTATCACCGATTTGTAGAGGGTTCTCTTCTATTGCTGCACCTACGACCAAATTGACCTAGAAGGGTGCTCCGTTTAGGTGGACTGAGGAATGTGAGGAGAGATTTCAAAAGCTCAAAACAACTTTAACTACAACCCTAATATTGACATTATCTACAGGTTTAGGTTCTTATACTGTGTATTATGATGCGTCGCGTATTGGTCTCGGCGCAGTGTTGATGCAAGACGGTAGGGTGATTGCCTATGCGTCCAGACAGTTAAAGGTACATGAGAAGAATTATCCGGTCCACGACCTTGAGTTAGCAACTATTGTTCATGCCTTAAAGATTTGGCGGCATTATTTGTATGGTGTCTATTGTGAGGTCTACACCGATCATCAGAGTCTATAACATCTGTTTAAATAGAAGGATCTTAATTTGCGGCAGCGTAGATGGTTGGAGTTGCTTAAGGATTATGATATCACCATTCTCTATCATCCCGGGAAGGCCAATGTAGTGGCTGACGCCTTGAGTCGTAAGGTGGAGAGTTTGGGCAGCTTAGCATATTTACCGATAACAGAGAGGCCTTTAGCCTTGGATGTTCAAGCCTTGGCCAACCAGTTTGTTAGATTGGATATTTCTGAGCCGAGCCGAGTTTTTCCTTGTGTGGTTTCTCAGTCTTCTCTGTATGATCGTATCAGGAGTGTCAGTATGATGACCCCTATCTGCTTGTCCTTAAGGACACAGTTCAGCACGATGATGCCAAAGAAGTCACTATTTGAGATGATGATGTATTACGGATGCAGCACAAGCTATGTGTGCCTAATGCAGATGGTTAGCGTGAGTTGATTCTCCAGGAGGCTCACAGTTCGCGGTACTCCATTCATCCAAGCGCCGCGAAGATGTATCAGGATTTGAGGCAGCACTATTGGTAGAGGCGGATGAAGAAAGACATAGTGGAGTATGTCTCCCGGTGCCTAAATTATCAATAGGTGAAATATGTGCATCAACAACCGGGTGGATTGCTTTAGAGGTTAGAGATTCTAGAATGAAAATGGGAGCGGATCACTATGGATTTCGTTGTTGGGCTCCCAGGGACTCAGAGGAATTTAGATGTAGTTTGGGTGATTGTGGATAGATTAACCAAGTCAGCTCATTTCATTCTTGTGGTTACTACTTACTCTTCAGAGCAGTTGGCTCAGGTTTACATTCGTGAGATTGTTAGGCTTCATGGCGTACCGGTATCTATCATCTCTGACCGGGGTACGTACTTTACATCATGGTTCTAAAGGGCTGTACAATGAGAGTTGGGTACTCGTGTGGAGTTGAGTACAACATTTCACCCTCAGACGGACGGGCAGTCCGAGTGCACTATTTAGATATTAAAGGATATGCTTCGTGCGTGTGTGATAGATTTTGGGGGTGCTTGGGATCAGTTCTTACTACTTGCGGAGTTTGCTTACAACAACAGCTACCAGTCGAGCATTCAGATGGATCTGTATGAGGCCTTGTATGGTAGGCGGTGTCGGTCTCTAGTGGGTTGGTTCAAATCGGGCGAGGCTAGACTATTGGGTACAAACCTGGTTCAGGATGCTTTGGAAAAGGTTAAGTTGATTCAGGATCGACTCTGTACAATTCAATCTAGACAGAAGAGTTATGCGAATCAGAAGGTTCGTGATGTTGCATTCATGGTTGGTGAGCGAGTCCTGCTCCGGGTTTCGCCTATGAAGGGTGTTATGAGGTTCGGAAAGAAGGGAAAGTTGAGCCCGATCTATATCAGACCTTTTGAGATTCTTGAAAGAGTTTGGGAGGTGGCTTACAAACTTGCACTACCACCTAGTCTCTCTGCAGTTCATCCCGTGTTCCATGTTTCCATGCTCCGTAAGTATCACGTCGATCCGTCTCATGTGCTAGACTTCAGCTCAGTCCAGTTGGATAAGGATCTATCTTATGTTGAGGAACCAGTGGCCATTTTGGACAGATAGGTTAGAAGGTTGAGATCGAAGAGCGTTGCTTAAGTGAAAGTACAATGGAGGGGTTATCCAGTCGAGGAGGCGACTTGGGAGACCGAGCATGATATGCGCAGCTGTTATCCTCATCTTTTCACCACTCCAGGTATAATTCTAAACCCGTTCGGGGACAAATGTTTGTTTAAGAGGGGGAGGATGTAACGACCCGGCCAGTCGTTTTGAGAGTTGTAGCCCCATTCTCCCATTTACTGCTCATTCTGTACTTTATAGCTTTATTGTGACTTGCTGGGGTAGTCAGTTTGAGTCCGGAGAGATTTCAGAAAGAATTGAGACACTTAGTCTCCAAAATAAAAACTTAAGTTGAAAAAGTTGATCGAATATCGACTTATGTGTAAACGACCACAGAATAGAGTTTTGATGATTGCAATAGCTCTGTATGGTGATTTTGAATTTAGGAGCGTGTCCGGAATTTTATTTGGAAGTCCATAGTTAAATTAGGCTTTAAACGGCTAAAATAGAGGCTTAAGTTTGGAAGTTTGACCGGGGAGTTGACTTTTTGATATTGGAGTCGAAATCCAATTCTAAAAATTTTAATAGCTCCGTTATGCCATTTATGACTTGTGTGCAAAATTTGAGGTCAATCGGACTTGATTTGATAGCTTTCGGCATCGAATGTAGAAGTTAAAAATTCTTACGTTTCATTATGCTTGAATTGGGTTATGATTCATGATTTTAGCATTGTTTGATGTGATTTGAGGTTTCGACTAAGCTCGTATGATATTTTAGGACTTGTTGGTGTATTTGGTTGAGGTCCCAGGGGCCTCGAGTGAGTTTCAGATGGTTAACGGATGAAATTTGGACTTGGAAGATGGCTGAAGCTGCAGATTTCTGGTGTCTGGTTTCCTTCTTCGCGTTCGCGGTGGGCGTCACGCATTCGTGAAGGGAAATTAGAGGCAGGCAAAGATTTTTTCTTTGTGTTCACGAAGCAAGGGACGCGTTCGCGAAGGTTGAGGGCTAGTGTGCATCGCGAACGCGAGTGGGCAGACGCGTTCGCGAAGAAAAGTGAGGGATAGGGTGGACTTCATGCATTGGCCTACGCGTTCGCGAGTGAGGCGTCGCGTTCGTGAAGGCCTGGGATCCCCGGTCTTCGCGTTCACGAGAGGACCCTCATTTTCGCGAAGAGAAAAGTTTGGGCAGCACATTTTTGTGCTTCGCGAACGCGAGGCAAGGGTCACGTTCGCAAAGAAGAAACCACTGGACAGAATGTTTCCCATTTTCCATTTTTACTGATTTGGAGCTCAGGGAGGCGATTTTCGGGATATTTTCAAGGAAAACATCGGGGTAAGTGTTCTTAACTCAATTTTGGTTAAAGTACCCGAATCTATGGTAGTTTTTAACATTTAATTGGTAGATTAAGTTGGAAAAATTATGAAAATCCCTAAGTTTAGATTGAAGATTTGAGGATCGAGTTGATGTCGAAATTTAGTGATTTTGGTATGGTTGGACTCGTGGTTGAATGGGCATTCATATTTTGTAACTTTTGTTGGGTTCAGAGACATGGGCTCCACTGGCGATTTTTGAGTTAAATTTCAAATTTTGTTGGAAAATTAGTATTTTCATATGAAATTAAATTCCAATAATTTGTATTAACTGAATCGAAATTATTATGACTAGATACGAGGCTTTCAGAGGCCAATTCATGAGGCAAAGACATAGCGGAGTAAAGAATTTTTTGGTTCGAGGTAAGTGACTTGTCTAACCCTGTATGGGAGAAACTCCCCTTAGGATTGGTATTGATATGAAAATTTTGATATGTTGAAAGTCATGTACACGAGGTGACGAGTGTGTACATGAGATAAATGTGGAAGATTATGTCTTTAAATTGTGTAGAATACTGTTGCATATTAATTAAATTATTTTATACTGTTATATTCATCATCATTAATATATTTTCGTATTTTAAATTTGCCTGACCTGTTCCTGCTAAGTGTTTTACCTGTTTAGTTGAAACTCTATTTCTTTTGTTCTGTGCATTATTTGAAGGTTGGATTTCTTAATTTAAATATTATTAAAATGAAGTATTTTACATTTAAAATTTTGATATTAAAGTAAGGTGTTAAATTTGTAAAATATTATTTTTGCTGAGTTATTCATTCCTGAATATTTTGTGAGATTTTGTACTCATCGTCATTGAGCCGTGAGCTCCTTATTGTGGAAATAATGTTGTTGATTTATTTTGGCAAGTTAAAATATTTGGGCACTTGAGGTGCAAATTGTGATATATTGTGATTTTGATACGCATGTGGTCGTATAAGATCTGGGTGTTGAAACGTACGCGGTGAGATAAGGGTGACTTGATACGCATGTCTAGTAGGAGAACTACTAGAAGTCATTCAATGTGATAAGGGTGGCTAAAATGCGGGATGCTATTTCGGGAAAACTATTTTCTTTAAAATTAAATGTGAAGGCTCCCCCGGTGATATAAGAAAATGAGATATTGTGAATTTATTTATGATTTGGGACTACGAGGCGGTACTTCGGGAGTGCCCTTGTTTATATTATTTTATGGTTGCATTGCCTTTGGTAATTTTGGTGTTTTCCTTAAAGTTGTAAATTTCTGTTTTCTTTCCACGAGGTGTTATTTGCCCTTATTCCGTGTAGTTAAATTATAACATACTACTTACTTGATTTATCTCCATTGTCATTATTATTATTATTAAATTGTTAAACTTTTCTCCCTGTCTTTTATTATTCCAGTAGGGATTAACCTAACCTCGTCACTACTCTACCGAGGTTAGGCTTGACACTTACTGGGTACCGCTGTGGTGTACTCATACTACGCTTCTGTACATCTTTTTGTGCAGATTCAGGTACTTTCTATTAGACCAGGCATCAGTGAACTAGTCGTACACGGAGACTTCAAGGTATATCTGCCAGCGTCCGCAGACCTCGGAGTCCCCTTCTATCCTTATTATGTTGTTTTCCTTATTCTCTTTAGACTCTGATGTATAGAGACACTTAGAATAAATTCTTAGAAGCTTGTGACTTATTTTTACCGGGTTTTGGGAGTTGTAATTATTTGAACTACAGTTTCATTTATTTCAGATCTCTATTATGTTATTCCGTATTGATAGGCTTACCTAGTCTTAGAGACTAGGTGCCATCACAATATCCTATGGAGAAAATTTGGGGTCGTGACAAAACAACATCTATTCTACGAATCACAACCCAATTCAACCCTATTGAAACTATGAACATCCGACTTCCAAAGCTAACGTCAATTCATACCAAAACAACTCCGATTGATCTCAATTCTTTCACCCAATAAATGACATGACAGACCTATTCCAACTTCCGGATCGGAATCCGATCCCGATATTAATAAAGTCAACTCCCTATCAAATTTCTCAACCTTCAAAACCTTCAACTTCCTAATTTTCGCCAATTCAAGCTGAAACGACCTACTGACCTCCAAGTCAACATCCGGACATGTTCCTAAGTTCAAAATCACCACACGGAGCTAATGGAACAGTCAAAAATCCATTCCGGAGTCATCTACATAAAATTCAAAGTAAGGTCAACTCCTTTGACTTAAACTTCCAACTTAGGAACTTTGTGTCCCATTTCACTCTGAAACTCAACCGAAATCAAAACCAAACACCCCGAAAAGTCGCATAACCATAATACAACATAGAGGAGGCAATAAATAGGGTATCATGGCTAAAATAATCAAAACAATCGGCTGGATCATTATATCTCCTCTGGTTGATCCATATAAACTTTTAATCTAAATTTTCATTCAAAAAAGCAGTTTTTAGGTCCATTTGATATAGCTCTAAGTCATAATGAGCTACTAAAGCCATTTCAATTCTGAGTGAATCCTTTCTAGAGGCCAGTGAAAATGTCTCTTTATAGTCAATGTCATCTTTCTGAGTAAAACCTTTGGAAACAAGTCTGGCCTTGTTATGTTCAATGTTGCCATTTGAGTCACGTTTGGTCTTAAAAACCCATTAAAACACGGCTCTTTTGCAACCTTCCGGTAATTCAGCATAGTCCCAAACTTTATTCTATTCCATAGACTTCAACTCATCTTTCATAGCATCTAACCATTTATCTGAATTATTACTTTCAATGGCTTGTAAAAATAAAACTATATCATTATCAATTCCAAAGTCAATGTTTGACTCATGTAGATAAACTAAATAATCATTTGAAAAGATCTCTTTTGTCTTTGAGACCTTCTTAATGCTACTTCTTGAGGTTCATCTATTGTAGGTTCATTAATTGCAACTTCATTGTTAGTAGTAGGATCATTCATTTGTTTTTCTTGATGATTGTTAGGGTTGTACAACAACTTCAGGAATAACATGTTTAGAAGAAGTGCAGGGTAGATGAATGTAATGACCCGACCGGTCGTTTTGAGTATTATAACCCCGCTTCCCCCTTTACTACCCAAATTGTACTTTACTGTTATTGTATGAATTGCCGGGATAAATGATTCGGGTCCGGTGAGGTTTTGGAATGAATTGGAACACTTAGTTCCAAGGTTTGAAGCTTAAGTTAAAATAGTGACCGAATGTCAACTTATGTGCAAACTATCCCGGAATGGAGTTTTGATGATTCCAATAGCTCCGTATGGTGATTTTGGACTTAGGAGCGTATCCGAAAAATTATTTGGAGGTCCGTAGTGGAATTAGGCTTGAATTGCCGAACGTTGAATTTTTGGAAAGTTTGATCGGGAGGTTGACTTTTTGATATCGGGGTCGGAATCCGATTCTAGATATTGGAATAAGTCCGTAATGTGAAATGTGACTTGAATGCAAAATTTGAAGTTATTCCGGATTGATTTGATGTGTTTCGGCACAAAATATAGAATTTGAAAGTTCAAAGTTGTTGATTTTGAATTGAGGTGTGATTCGCCGTTTCGATGTTGTTAGGTATGATTTGAGGCCTCGAGTAGTTCCGCGTTATGTTATGGGACTTGTTGGTATGTTCAGACGGGGTCCCGAGGGGCTCGGGTGAGTTTCAGATAGTTAACGGATTCCTTTTTGAATTTGGAAGACTGCTGGAACTGAAGCCTTCTGCTGTAATCGCACCTGCGGAATAGTAGTGTCACGACCCAAAAGCTCACTACAGGCGTTGTGATGGCATCTAGTCTCTAAGACTAGGTAAGCCGATTTCTATTACATTTTGAAGCCATTTTTTTAATTAAAACTAACAGCGAAAATAATTACAATATACAACCTCCCAAGACTGGTAGTACTGAGTCACGAACTCTAACTGAATACATGGAATGATCACGAGAACCGAATATACAATACTGTTGATTAAAAATTAATAATACAATAAAATGAAAAGACTCCAAGGGACTGCGACGACCAAGCAGCTCTACCTTAAATCCTTACGGTCCCGCTTTAACTCTGCTCAAGTCCGATATCTTCAATACATGGCTCTGCACAAAAATGTGCAGAAGTGTAGTATGAGTACACCACGGTCTGTACCCAGTAAGTATCAAGACTAACCTCAATGGAGTAGAGACGAGGTACAGTCAAAACACTCACTAGTCTAATAGCCTGTGCAGTATAATGTATAAGATAGTAGGAAACAAATAACAATAAGGATATCATAAAACAACTAGTGATATGTACAACAAGACAACAAAACACCATTTAATATCGCTCAACAAATAATAATACAAGTACACCCAATTAAATCAAATTCTTCAAATAAATGTCCTTCGCATATAATTCTACCAAGTACTCTTTTTCAAATATAATTTTTCTCAAATAACTATCTTTCAAATATAATTCTTTCATAATAAAAATCCTTTCAAATAAATATTTTGAATATAATTCTTCAATTAAAAAGTCACCATGTGACACCTCATTTCATAATCATAAATATACGGATCTCACCCCATTTTCATATTTTTCATAAACATGGGTCTCAGCCCATTTTTCATATCTCCACGGCACTTCATGCCCATAATTAAATCATCATATTTCCCCGGCACATCGTGCCCTCATTTCATATCTCAACTGCACGGACAACTCACATGCCAAATATCATTATCATTTAATCACAGTACCTCGTCCCCACATTTCATATCACAACCACACGGACAATTCATATGCCAATGTCCTCAATGTATATAAGATCCACATGATCAATTTATTTTCACTAAAGTGAGTTTAAAAGTTTTTAAATCAAGTAAGAAATCAACAAAGAATTGAATTTATTTTTAGAAATCATTTGGGTGAAGAAAATAACTTTGCACTTATATCAAAGTATCAAATAAACTTCTGGTTTGGTTGTAAAACTATTTAATTTAAAACATAATAATAATTCCTTTATTTAAATCAACTAAATCATCAAAAATCAGCAATACAAACCAGAAATATACTTTTTAGAGTCTTGTGCTAAAAAGCCAAAGTCAACACAATACAACTAGGAGCACAAAACACATAATAATAAAGTCAACTAATACATCACAGAAGAAGACAAGAATTTACATATTAAATGAAACAAAATCACCCAAGGCAAGAACATGAACAAAGAAATATCAACAGGGCATTCCCGAGGTACCGCCTTGTAGTCCCAAATCAAAATAAATTGACAATATCTCATTTACTTATATCACCGCGGGAGCCTTCACATTTAAGTTTAAAGAAATCATTTTTCCGAAATAGTATCCCACCTTTTAGCCACCCTTATCACACTGCATGGCTTCTAGTAGTTCCCCTACTAGACACGCGTTTCAAGCCACCCTTATCTTACCGCATGCGTTTCAACACCCTGACCTTATATCACCGCATGACTTCTAGTAATTCCCCTACTAGCCACGCGTTCCAAGCCACCCTTCTCTTATCGCATGCGTATCAATATCACAATATTTCACAAATCACACCTCAAGTGCCCAAATATCAGAGCATAATATAACTTGCACCTCAAGTGCCCAAATATTACAGCATTTCACAATTTGCACATCAAGTGCTCAAATCTTACAACATATCATAGATTGCACATCAAGTACTCAAATCTTACAACATATCATAAATTGCACATCAGGTGCTCAAATCTTACAACATATCACAAATTGCACATCAAGTGCTCAAATCTTATAACATATCACAAATTGCACATCAAGTGCTCAAATCTTACAACATATCACAAATTGCACATCAAGCGCTCAAATCTTACAACATATCACAAATTGTACATCAAATGCCCAAATATTACAACTTGCCACAGAAATCAACCATACATTATGTTTCACAATAAGGAGCCCATGGCTCGATCATAAGGTGCACAACACCCAAAAACAATCAATAGAGATAGAAATTACTCAACATAAAGCAAAGTCTTCATTAAATTCAAATTTTCAATAATTATATAAATACCTCTTCTTAAGCTCATTTAATTAATTATTTGCAGAGGAAAAATTCATAATTAAATTAAAGTTCAACAATTATCAAACCAACAAATTCACGAAATTACATAAATAATCAAGTAACAATCACATCAAATTGTTATATAACAACAGATTCAACAACAATAAGGATTTAGGCACGACAAATAGATGATTAAATATATATCAACAATTATCTAATTTACCACACAATATTCTCAAGGCTTTAACTCAATAAAATTTACACATATAAGCCCGAGTACGTACTCCTCACCTCGCGTACACAACTTTTCACATTTCACAAATGGCATATAAGACTCGATGCCTAAGGGGTAATTCCCCCACTCGAGGTTAAGCAAGACACTTACCTTTTGAAGTTAGGTCGACATTCCAAAATAGCCTTCTTGCTTGAATTGACCTCCGGACAGCTCAAATCTATCCAAATTAATTGTATAACTCCATTAAAATTCGTCGGAAATAATTCCGGATAATAATACGTCGACTTAAAAATTTATTTCAAAAAGTTAACAAAAGTCAACACGGGACCCGACCCTCAAAACCCGGCATAATTTTCATGAAAGCCGAACACTCATTCCGATACGAGTTCAACCATACCAATTTTATCGAATTCCAATAACAATTTGACTTCCAAATCTTAAATTTTTATTTTTGGAAGATTTTATAAAAATCTTGTTTTTTCCTCCATTAAATCCGAATTAAATGATGGATTCAAAGACGTAATCATGGAAATTAATCAAAACTGGATAGGAATCACTTACCCCAAACACCCACGCACGAATCTCTCCAAAAATTGCCTTCTACCGAGCTCCAAATTTGATTTTGAGTTATGAACTCAAGCCCCCGTTTTTGGGACTTTTAATTCTGCCCAGATAGGCCTTCTTCGCGTTCGCGACCATTGCTTCGCGTTCGCGAAGGCCAAAACCCAACTGCCTGAAATCCTTCATCGTGTTCGCGACCTCTTCGTTGCATTCGCGAAGGCCAATTATTTCTGCCCCATCATTTCCTCTCCGCGTTCGAGAACCCCTCGTCGCGTTCGCGATGACCAGCTGACCAACTCCTTCACGTTCGCGTTCCACTTTTCACGTTCACGATGGCCAAACGACCCCAGGCCCCAATCTTCCTTTCTTCTTCTCGTTCGCGTTGCCTGGGCCGCGTTCGCGAAGGCTTGCCCTGCTCCTTCTTCGTGTTCGCGTCCACAGCTTCGCGTTCGCGAAGGGTAAACCATCAGTCCCTAAAATTCCTCTTCACGAACGCGGGACTCCCTTCGCATTCGCGAAGAAGGAAACCAGACTTCAGCAACAGCAGTCCAAACAGCTCCAATTTGGTCAAAAACCACCCCGAAACACACCCGAGCCCCTCGGGTCCCCGTCCAATCATACCAACCTGTCCCATAACATAACATAGACATGCTCGAAGCCTCAAATCACATCAAACAACATCGAAATCATGAATCGCACCCTAATTCAAACTTAATGAGCTTCGAAACTTCAACTTCTACTATCGATGCCGAAACATATCAAATCACGTCCGATTGACCTCAAAATTTGCACACAAGTCACATTCAACATTACGGACCTGCTCCCACTTCCGGAATCGGATTTCGACCCCAATATCAAAGAGTCAACCCCCCGGTCAAACTTTTCAAAAATTCAACTTTCGGCATTTCAAGCTTAAGTCCATTACGGACCTCCAAATAATTTTTCGGACACGCTCCTAAGTCCAAAATCACCATACGGAGCTATTGACATCATCAAAATTCCATTCTGGAGTCGTTTGCTCTAAAGTCAACTCTACGGTCAACTCTTTCCATTTAAACTTCTAATTAAGAATTGTTCTTTTAATTTAATTCTGAATCTTTAGTAAATCAAACTCGACCACACCCGCGGGTCATAATACATATTGTAAAGCTGCTCGAGACCTTAAGTCACTAAACGGGGTATTAATTCTTAAAACGACAAGTCGGGTCGTTACATTCTCCACCTCTTAAACAAACGTTCGTCCTAGAACGTTCTAAGAATTATTCTGAGATTACTAAATTGATGGTTTTACTTTTACACATATACTCACGGTTGATTCCACGCTACCGCATTTGAGATAAGCCCGACAACATCATCTTATTTGAGATTATTGCTTTTATCCATATTTGTAAACTTTAAGATCAATTTCTTACACTCCAACATTTCAAAAGGTCTGATTTTTTTTCTTCACAACGCACGGTATTAGTCTCAACTGGCTATAGCAACTCGTGCCTACGCACACGTCATTTTTCTTGATAGTGTTGAAGTACCTCAAATTGTTTTTCTGGGGTGTTTCATTCTTCCCCGCTTAGGGTCATTCGCCCTCAAACACATAACATAACTTATCTCTTCTTTTGCAAATTTCAATCCTTCAAATTTTACTAACTCCCAAAAGTTTTTTCAAAAATTCCGGCAGAGTCTCCCCTGTAAGTGGGCCTATCTACCTGCCAGAGTAACACCAAAACAACTCCTAAGAATACATCCACAATGTATATATCAATAACACAATCTCAGCATTACAAACATTGCATTATCATATTGATATCAGGGCATGAAGCACATCATATGTATGCTCATCACCACATCTCTGGTCTTAAAAGCTGCTCATAATTAATTCCAGCATCATCAATTAATCTCATATTAACCACCACCTCATTTCGAATTTTTACAATACTTACAACAGAATGTGAGGCATGAAGACCTCATGATTGCTTACTTGGATTAATGACTCACATTTAATGCCACCTGGGCACTCATCTCATAGGTTAAAACTCAATGTTTATAGCACCAAAATGGATGAATATACACAGAACAATATACAAGAATTATCAAATAAGCCTAACAGGCATGACTCCCTATTAATATTATTGTACAAATTAATTTCACAAAGAGATAATTTTAAACTCATAAATATTTCACCACAAGGACCTCGTCCTTATATAACTTCCACCGCGACTTGTAGCCCGGTTTAAATATTTCACATCATATATAAAATGCGAGGATCTCGTCCTCAACTCCGAATCACAAGTATTTTGCACATTGTGCCAACTGAAATTTCAATTTTCCTTTCTTTCATCTTTTCAATATATTTCATAAACAGTTTTTACAACACATAATGAACCCTCATACCAGTAGGGTGTATAATTCATAAAAATTGGAATCAATTATTTTGAAACACATTAAACCCACTGTAATTAATAATAAAAATTACTTTTGGACTTATAGCCCTCAATGGTGTACAAATATAAATGACAGACACGGGCTCACACCTTCAAATCTCTCAACGGGGATAAACATATAAGTGGGTCACAAATTTACGAAGCTCACCTATAAGTGGAGCATAATGGGAGGACTCACCTTAATATTCAGAACCGAATCAAATTAAGGAAAATATCCTTTTATAATAAAGAATCGGGATCGTACCTGTAACGACACCATCTGGTGTATTGGCCTCAGCCAAATCATATTGATTAAATCAACGGGTTGAGCCTCCACCTCTTAGGCGCCCACTACCCGCCTGTCCTCCACCTCTAGCTGACTGTGCACATGGAGTATCGACTGGAGTATAAACTGGAATAAAGCTTGTAGCTGGAGTATTATGATGAAATCCACCCCTCCCAAGTCTGGGACAATTTCTCTTTATGTGTCTAGTATCACCACACTCATAACAATCCCTCTGCGGGTTCGGCTGCTCACNATCAACTGGAATAAAGCTTGTAGCTGGAGTTTTCTGAGGAAATTCACCCCTCTCAAGTCTGGGACAATTTCTCTTGATGTGTCTAGTATCACCACACTCATAACAACCTCTCTGCGGGTTCGACTCCTCACACTGAGTCTGTGCCGTATAACTGGAATAACCATTATAGGAACCCCGTGCCGGTGGTGCATTAAAAGAACTTATTGGAACACCCCCGAGTATTCTGAAATTGTTTCCATGACCTCACTAATACTGAAATGTAAAATTATTAACGACGCGAGAATACATCAAGTCCCAGCATCATCCCATACAAAGCTCATCTCTTAATCATATACAAGTTTCGTAGAACCTTTCAGTACCACATAAATACATCTCAGGCCAAAACTCATATAACACATGACTCCGCAATCTGGTCATTGATAGTGGACTCCCTCACTTGGCGCGAAGCCATAGGACACATTTTGATGATCCACAATACTAACCTTCATCGTTCGTAGGACACCGGTCATAAGATACCTCAATCCATTTATTTGGCGCACGTCATCCTTGTGACAGTTAAACTCGCTTCCTCCAGTGCCTTGGTTGCGTATGTACCCTTAGCTAAATAGAAATCCCATACGAACTACGTAGTCTCTAATACCACCAACTATTTCAGATCTACATCCACCTCGTGACCCTACCACAATTGTGATGATTAGGCAATTAATTAAACCTTCTTAATATCATACTTATCAACCAAATGTCAGAACCTGCTGTACCTCAATGTGCACAACTGGATGATCTCTCAATACTTCTGCATCATCGATCTAGACGACACGTTGTAATAATGGTTGACCAACCCTGGCTACCTTATAACCCCTCTATAGTATCACGAACCGTTGGTGTATAGTTGATACCGAGTGCGTAGTTTCATACATGAGTGGATGCAAAAGAACATAAGATATATGCTTCAATATGAATAAATACCACACGATAAGGAATGAAAGAAGTGAAATTTTCAAACAGTTCTGTAGCCTCTCGAAGATAAGTACAGACGTCTCCGTACCGATCCGCAAGACTCTACTAAACTCGTTCATGACTCGTAGAACCTATGAACCTAGAGCTTTGATACTAACTTTTCACGACCTAAAATCCCACCACAAGCGTCATGATGGCACCTAGTCTCTAAGACTAGGTAAGCCGATTTCTATTATATTTTGAAGCCATTTTTTTTAAGTAAAACTAACAGCGGAAATAATTACAATATAAAACCTCCCAAGACTGGTAGTACTGAGTCACGAACTCTAACTGAATACATGGAATGATCACGAGGACCGACTATCCAATAATATTGATTAAAAATTAACAATACAATGAAATGAAAAGACTCCAAGGGACTGCGACGACCAAGCAGCTCTACCTTAAATCCTTACGGTCCGCTTTAAATCTGCTCAAGTCCGATATCTTCAATACCTGGCTCTGCACAAAAATGTGCAGAAGTGTAGTATAAGTACACCACGGTCGGTACCCAGTAAGTATCAAGACTAACCTCAATGGAGTAGAGACGAGGTACAATCAAGATACTCACTAGTCTAATA
>AWOL01S0013484.1:54389-65195 GCA_000715115.1 Nicotiana otophora | reverse complement strand
TGCCAAATATCATTATCATTTAATCACAGTACCTCGTCCCCACATTTCATATCACAACCACACGGACAATTCATATGCCAATGTCCTCAATGTATATAAGATCCACATGATCAATTTATTTTCACTAAAGTGAGTTTAAAAGTTTTTAAATCAAGTAAGAAATCAACAAAGAATTGAATTTATTTTTAGAAATCATTTGGGTGAAGAAAATAACTTTGCACTTATATCAAAGTATCAAATAAACTTCTGGTTTGGTTGTAAAACTATTTAATTTAAAACATAATAATAATTCCTTTATTTAAATCAACTAAATCATCAAAAATCAGCAATACAAACCAGAAATATACTTTTTAGAGTCTTGTGCTAAAAAGCCAAAGTCAACACAATACAACTAGGAGCACAAAACACATAATAATAAAGTCAACTAATACATCACAGAAGAAGACAAGAATTTACATATTAAATGAAACAAAATCACCCAAGGCAAGAACATGAACAAAGAAATATCAACAGGGCATTCCCGAGGTACCGCCTTGTAGTCCCAAATCAAAATAAATTGACAATATCTCATTTACTTATATCACCGCGGGAGCCTTCACATTTAAGTTTAAAGAAATCATTTTTCCGAAATAGTATCCCACCTTTTAGCCACCCTTATCACACTGCATGGCTTCTAGTAGTTCCCCTACTAGACACGCGTTTCAAGCCACCCTTATCTTACCGCATGCGTTTCAACACCCTGACCTTATATCACCGCATGACTTCTAGTAATTCCCCTACTAGCCACGCGTTCCAAGCCACCCTTCTCTTATCGCATGCGTATCAATATCACAATATTTCACAAATCACACCTCAAGTGCCCAAATATCAGAGCATAATATAACTTGCACCTCAAGTGCCCAAATATTACAGCATTTCACAATTTGCACATCAAGTGCTCAAATCTTACAACATATCATAGATTGCACATCAAGTACTCAAATCTTACAACATATCATAAATTGCACATCAGGTGCTCAAATCTTACAACATATCACAAATTGCACATCAAGTGCTCAAATCTTATAACATATCACAAATTGCACATCAAGTGCTCAAATCTTACAACATATCACAAATTGCACATCAAGCGCTCAAATCTTACAACATATCACAAATTGCACATCAAATGCCCAAATATTACAACTTGTCACAGAAATCAACAATACATTATTTTTCACAATAAAGAGCCCATGGCTCGACCATAAGGTGCACAAAACCCAAAAATAATCAATAGAGATAGAAATTACTCAACATAAAGCAAAGTCTTCATTAAATTCAAATTTTCAATAATTATATAAACACCTCTTCTTAAGCTCATTTAATTAATTATTTGCAGAGGAAAAATTCATAATGAAATTAAACTTCAATAATTATCAAGCCAACAAATTCACGGAATTACATAAATAATCAAGTAACAATCACATCAAATTGTCATATAACAACAGATTCAACAACAACAAGGATTTAGGCACGACAAATAGATGATTAAATATATACCAACAATTATCTAATTTACCACACAATATGCTCAAGACTTTAACTCAATAACATTTACACATATAAACCTGAGTACGTACTCGTCACCTCGCGTACACGGCTTTTCACATTTCACAAATGGCATATAAGACTCGATGCCTAAGGGGTAATTCCCCCACTCGAGGTTAAGCAAGACACTTACCTTTTTGAAGTTAGGCCGACATTCCAAAATATCCTTCTTGCTTGAATTGACCTCGGGACAGCTCAAATCTATCCAAATTAATTGTATAACTCCATTACAATTCGTCGGAAATAATTCTGGATAATAATACGTCGACTTAAAAGTTTATTTCAAAAAGTAAACAAAAGTCAACGCAGGACCCGCCCCTCGGAACCTGGCATAATTTTCATGAAATCCGAATAGCCATTCCGATACGAGTTCAACCATACCAATTTTATCGAATTCTAATAAAAACTCGACTTCCAAATCGTAAATTTTCGTTTTTGGAAGATTTTACAAAAATCTTGATTTTTCTTCCATTAAATTAGAATTAAATGATGGATTCAAAGACGTAATCATGGAAATTCATCAAAACTGGATAAGAATCACTTACCCCAAACACCTACGCACGAATCTCTCCAAAAATCGCCTTCTACAGAGCTCCAAATTTGATTTTGAGTTATGAACTCAAACCCCCATTTTTGGGACTTTTAATTCTGCCCAGATAGGCCTTCTTGGTGTTCGCGAAGGCCAAAACCCAATTGCCTCAAATCCTTCATCGCATTCGCAACCTCCTCGTCGCGTTCGCGAAGGCCAATTGTTTCTGCCCCATCATTTCCTCTTCGCGTTGACGAACCCCTCATCACGTTTGCGATGACCAGCTGACCAACTCCTTCGTGTTCACATTCCACTCTTCGCGTTCGCGAAGGCCAAGTGACCCTAGGCCCCAATCTTCCTTTCTTCTTCGCGTTCGCGTTGCCTGGGCCGCGTTCGCGAAGGCTTGCCCTGCTCCTTCTTCACGTTCGCGTCCACAGCTTCGCGTTCGCGAAGGGTAAACCATCAGTCAAACAAATTCCTCTTCGCAAATGCAGGACTCACTTTGCGTTCGCGAAGAAGGAAACCATACTTCAGCAACAGCAGTCCAAACATCTCCAATTTGGTCCAAAACCACCCCAAAACACACCCGAGCCCCTCGGGACCCTGTCCAATTATACCAACCTGTCCCATAACATAACACGGATATGGTCAAAGCCTGAAATTACATCAAACAACATCGAAATCATGAATCGCACCCTAATTCAAACTTAATGAACTTTGAAACTTCAACTTCTACCATCGATGCCGAAACATATCAAATCACGTCCGATTTACCGCAAATGTCTCACACAAGTCACATTCAACATTATGGACCTACTCCCACTCCCGAAATTGAATTCCGACCCCGATATAAAAAAGTCAACCCCCCGGTCAAACCAACCAAAAATTCAACTTTCGGCATTTCAAGATTAATTCCACTACGGACCTCCAAATAATTTTTTTGGACATGCTCCTAAGTCCAAAATCACCATACGGAGTTATTGACATCATCAAAATTCTATTACGAAGTCATTTGCTCAGAAGTCAACTCTCCGGTCAACTCTTTCCATTTAAGCTTCAAATTAAGGATTGTTCTTTTAATTTAATTCCGAATCTTTAGTAAATCAAACTCGACCACACCCGCGGGTCATAATACATATTGCGAAGATGCTCTAGACCTTAAGTCACTGAACAGGGTGTTAATTCTTAAAATGACAAGTCGGGTCGTTACAAGTAGTCACAGGTGCGAGCTCGGAAATGCGAGTAGGGATGTGCTGAAGCGAAGTGCGCAGGTGCGGAAAGAGCTTCGCAGGTGCGGAATCACACCTGCGCGAGAAGGAGTGAAGATGCGGGCAGAGGACTGTGAGGCATTGGTCGCAGGTGCGAGGGAAAATTCTGCACCTGCGTGAGTGCATATGCGGACGGATGCACGCAGAAGCAGAAATTGGGCAGGCGAGTGAAGTACGCAAATGCAACGTTTTGCTCGCATAAGCGGAGGCACAGGTGCACAAATCTTGTCTACAGGTGTGGATCGACTGGGCAAAATCCTTTAAGTTCGAGGGTTCGACATTTTCACCCATTTTCAAATTTTGGAGCACGGTTTGGGCGATTTTGGAGAGGAATTGTTTCACACAACTTGGAATAAGTGTTCTTGATTCCCTTGTGGTTATAGTTCATGAATTAATCTTTATTTTTGGTGTAAGATTATTGAATCTTAAAGAGAAATAGAAGGAAATTTCTATAATTTCACAAAATGAATTTTTCAAGTTTGAATACCGATTTGGAGTCGGATTTGAGTGAAATTTATATAGTTGAACTTTTAATTGGATGGGTTGTCATATTTATTGAGTTTTATCGGATTTCGAGATGTGGGCCCTACAGGTGATTTTTGGGGCGTAATTTCGGATTTTGTGGAAAATATTAGTATTTTGATATGGTATAAATTCCTATAATTTTCGTGGGCTGAATCAAATTAATTGTGACTATATTCGAGCCGTTTGGAAGTGGATACATGTATAATGGGAGTTCAGGAGCATTGTTTAGCTTGCTCGACATTGGATTTGGCTTGTTTGAGGTAAGTAACTCTTCTAATCTTGGAGCTGAGGGTATGAACCCTGAATATATGTATTATGTAAATTGTTGGGAGGTGACGCACATGCTAGGTGACGGGCGTGTGGGCGTGCACTATAGAAATTGTGACATAATTGTTTATGTGAAATTTCGTAGTTAAATAATCTTGGCATTCTCCATGCGATTTTATGTGTCAAAGAAATTGAGCCGAAAAGCATATTAAAAATTATGTTGAGGCTATGTGCCAGTATTGTAGGATCCACAGAGGTCATATTGTTGTGAATTATGTATTTTAAATTAAACAATTCATACTTAGTCATATTCATTTCATTACATATCACATCTCAGTCTCTATTATTATTCATTGATACATCATATCATCATTTTTGGGCTATTCTCATGACATTGTAAGCCCATGAGAGAAAGAATAGAGAGATTGATGACTGAGGGAGGCCAAGGGCCTGATTGTGAGGATATATTTGGGATCGGGTTACACGTCGCAGTAGGCCATGTTGGCTTTATATATATTATTACTATTATATGGATAGAGGTTGCCCGCCTGCAGCAGGCCTTATTGGCTTATTATGGCACCTGAGTTGTCCGTACGGATTCTGATATGATATTCTAGCACGTGAGTTGTCCGTGCAGCACGTGAGTTATCCGTGTAGATTATAGTGCTTGGGTTGTAGGAGCCCCTCCGGAGTCTATACACACCCCCAGTGAGCGCATCTACCTACTGAGTGTGAGTGCCGAGTGCTGAATGACTGGGAGGCATGAGAGATGGTGAGGTATGCCCGAGGGGATGTTTACGAGTGATTGTGAGGTATGCCCGAGGGGCTGTTTACGAGTGGTTGTGAGATAAGCCTGAGGGGTTGTATACGAGTGATTGTGAGGTCTGCCCGAGGGGCTGTTTATGATTTTATCACTGAGTTGCATCGCAATGGCATGCACACATGACATACAGGCATAGAGATGTATTTTCCTCATGTTGTACAACATCACATAATTCATGATTTCTCACACATTTTGACAGATGGTCATAGTGATGCATTTGTTTTACACTAGTTATCTGGAAAGGAAATGAAACATCTTACTTATTTTGGAAAAGATTTTTGGGAAAATTATTGTTTTCAAACTTATTCATACTTTTGGCAACTTCGGTAAACAATTTGGGTTTTTACTGATGTAATTGAAAGGAAGAACCATTTTTTTAAAATCGTGATTTAGCTGAGCATTTTATTTCCGAGTTACTTTTGGTATTATTAGATTTACATTGTTATGGACTGTTGTGGACTATTGGTTTTGGACTCGACCTTGGTGGAAGATCGTCACTACTTTCAACCTAAGGCTAAGTTTGTTACTTACTCAGTACATGGGGTCGGTTGTACTGATACTACACTTCTGCACATTGCGTGCATATGTTGGCTGATGTTGTTGCTATGCTCGATAGATGCGGGATTTGAAGATGTACCTGCGTTCCTGTTGTAACTGCCTCTTGTTCATGGTAGCCTTAGATTTATAAAAGATGTGTTTATGTACTATTCAAACAAACTATGTATTTATTTCATTTTCGCTTTGTAAACTCTATTCTTAGAAGCTCATAATGTGTACTACCAATTCTTGGAAAAATTTAATAGTTTCATATATTTTCTTTAATAATTGTCTTGTTAAATTACATTGGAATTGGATAGTGAATAGTTGGCTTACATAACGGGTTGGGTTAGGTGCCATCACGACTAGTTGGATTTTGGGTCATGACAAGGTGGTATCAGAGCTCTAGGTTCATAGGTTCTACAAGTCATGAGTAAGTGTCTAGTAGAGTCTTGCGGATCGGTATGATGACGTCCATACTTATCTTTGAGAGGCTACAGGGCATTTAGGATATATACTTCCCCATATTTCTTTCCTTATCGTACGAGATTGATTCATCTTGAGACATAACTCTTTGAATTCCTTCCGCGTATTCGTATGCACATATGAGCACTCAGTATCAGCTGTGCATCGCCGGCTTGTGATTCCATGAACGAGGTTCGAGATGTGTATTATGTGTTTTGGTGATGGGCCAGTCTGGAGGACTTGAGGCCAGGTTTAGACCGCAGCTTAAGCTCGGTAGCTTCAGTTGTAACTTGTACATTTAGACTCATATGTCCGATAATGTCCCTACGAGTGGAATTAGTGGCTCGATGAGCTGTGAAATGGCTTTGTGATGAGTATGATTTAACTGCGGGATGTGTTAAGACGATGTGAATGTGGCGAGAAGTGTTTCCTTGAAGTGTAAAGGAAGGCCATTGGGTGCTTGATTTACGTTTTGATGTGGCATATAGTCTCGAGTGTGAATATTTTGAAGGAGCTTTCACGTTGTTAAATTTTGGGACAAGTTAAATTCTCATGTCTTGTTAATGAGTTTGGACTTGAAAAGATTAAGTGATTGCGTAGAAATTGTGACTGCTAAGGGTATAACAAGATACTAATTTAAGGTTAAGCAGGTGGTTATCCCCTGCGGAGTGATTTACGTAGGTGTATTCCTTATGATATGAGTAGAGAACTTCTTTTTTGCCGACAGGGCGTATGTGTGGGGATTTGAATTTGAATCTGGCTGAGAAAGTTGACTTGAGTGTGAGGAGAATGATTGCGAGTTTAGCGGATGATTTGGGGTATTTTTTATTGTTGGCGTTGTATGAGTTTGAGAAGAGGTTTTGTTGAACTGACTGTGGCATCATGACAGTGATAGAGTATGAGTATTGTGAATTATGGAATGTTTTAATATATGTCTTTGAGCCAAGTGAAGGAGTCTGTTATTGACAATTTGATTTCATGGTTAGGTGTTAAAGTTTAATTTTGGTCTGAGGCATTCTTGTGGGTTAGTTATGACTTGCAGAAGTTGAGATCGAGGATGACTCGAATAAGGAAATTACTGGTTACGGATTATATTACACGTATGAGTATATGAAAATAGTGGGGTGAGTGAGTTGTTATTGGTGAATGATATAGTGCACACGGAGTATGAATTTGATATGTGGTGTTAAAGTAGAGTTACTTCTTTGAGTGTCATTGTGCTAATGGGGCACATGTCTTTTGGCCCATTTGGGTGGTGCAATTAGATTTGAGCAAAATGGGTGACTCTCGAAAAAATTCTAGTGGGTTTGAGAATTATATATAGCAATTGAGAATGTTTTTGGACTTGCGTATGGATAAAATATGAGATTTTCATTTGATGGTGCCTGGACTTGCGAAAATTTTGTATGACTATGGATTCTACATTTCTGTATAAGGAAGATAAGAAGAACAATTTCAAATTCACATAAGGTATTCTAAGAGTGAGTGTTACAATTGTTGTATTTTTGAAGGTGCTTAAGAAGAATACAATTGTTTATGGGTCGTAGGGCATTATGGTTCTATGCTAACGTTCGTGGGGTGAGTTGTAGTTAATGATTGTGGTGTTCTATCAAGGAGAAGTATCAATTTGAAGGCAGATTCAGAAGAAACTTGGAGGAAATAAGACAAACGGGTAGTAGGCTGGATCAGTATAGTAATGGATATGATCGGTTCTTTGGATGCTTATGATGTGTGGGTTTTCTACAGGTGCTTTGTGGCAATACACCTGGGTTTGGCGACCTGCGTGGCTTAGTTGATTTAGAGAAATTCAACTCCGATGGCCTGATTATGTGCAAATGAATTCCAAAGCATTCTCGAGGATTTCTACCACGGTTTGAGATGGGTATTTTCCTACCGGCCTGAGGAACATGTTGAGAATTTTGATTTTCTACCGGATGGGATCAAATGGAAGGCTTTTGACAGATCGGATATGTATTCTACTTTTAACTCAGAATGATTATGAGGTTCTCGAATTTTTCAAATGATGGCATGATAGATGCAGTATGTTGTGTGAGATTAAGGTTAGCATGTACAAGGTCACAGTTTAGCGTTTAAAGGGAGGTCATAAATTCTTAGAGGGCATGAATAATTTTTGATGTTTAGATGAATGCTATAACTATTTGGTATTGCGTGAGTAGGGTGTACATTTCAGAAGGCGCATTATGTTTTGAATTATGAATATTTCATAGGAATTGTGGCATTTTCCTGGTTGATCGACTGCTGATTTTAAGATGTTGCTATGTGGAACGAAAGAATGGGAGAAATATTCCTCGTAGGATGTATTATGAATCAGTCGCGGTGAATTTTCGGAGGGTTATTTGTCTATTTGTGGGTGACTAAAGTTGATTTGGGGGTCCATTGGTAGGCCCAATTACAATGTGTATTCTATATCGAGCCAGGATGGTTGGCTCCATACTGCTATTGTTGAGGAACGTACCATTCGGCTGATGTTGAACTTATTCTTGTTCTGAAATGATATGTGATTTACTCCTTTATGCTACGAGGAGTTGTGATTCATTGATTATGTGCACAGATGGCGCGGTTCTATTTGAGCCTTATAGCGAAATTTGAGCGTGATGAGTATTTGGGTATTGCATGATCGATTGCGTAATGGTTATGTTCTTTCAGGTTTTGTGTGGCATTTTTGTTATTTGCCTCACTATGGTTATTGATTTTGAGTGGGGTGGCTCGAGGTATATATTATGGACCAGTGTTTGGATGGGGTCACGCATTGCAACAGAGTTATGTTAAGGTATGAACCTTGCGTTAGGATCGGGTGATGGTTCTACGGTGTATGATGAATTTTTAGCATTTCATTGTGGTGGTACTTGTTAATCTGGCGGGGTAGTTCTCTCATTTGAGTCATTTTCCATGACTGAGTACATTTGAATTATTGCGTATTGGTGCACGGATGGCACGAGTTGTGGCTTTGAGTTATATTAGTGTGGCATGTCTGTGGAATAGTTGTGTTTAGTAATATAAGGTCATTGGACCTAGAATGGGTGCTATCAGGTTTGATTACGGTATGTTCGGGAGTGCAATATTAAAAGTCGGCTTAGAAAGCGATTATGGTTCTGGTTGGGGTGAGAAAGTTCCGTGACTTGTTGATCTAGTAAGTGGTCATGAAATTTCGCGTGTTTCTTTTATTATCAATAGTGTGCGAAGGTTTTGGGATGAGGTTTGGTTCGATAGGGGTGTAATACTAGTATGCGGTTGGTAAACCGTTCGTCATTTGGACATTTTTACAAGTTATGACCAAATTACCAAAAGCTGGCAGAGGAGTGAACTGTGGATGCGAAGTATCCGGGGCCGCGTCCGAAAGAAGGGCTAGCAGTGAAGTGCTTCCATAGCATCCGGGTCCGCGTCCGTGCTTTGAAGAGGAGTGAATTGGGTATCCGCGTACGAAACCCAAAAATCTGGGCTTATATTCGGGGTTAATTTTCCCCACTTCATTTGGACGGATTTTGGAGCTCTTCTCCACTTACTCAAGACCACCAACTCCTATCTTCTTCAAGGTAAGCAATCCCCATTATCTTAATATGAAATTCCATCATTTATACACCAGTATTGATGAAATCTACACATAAAATACTTAGATCTTCAAGCGATTTCTTCAAGAACTCAAAGGAGGGTTTTGCAAGATTTCTTCCAAAAAGGTAACCCTACACCCTTAGACTTACATGTACGGATTTATATGGGAAGATGAGTATGAATTAAGTATTGGAACTCATGGCATGGTGATTGGAAGCCATGAATTCCCAATTTAAATACATAACCATGGTAGAGATTGAAAGGTGACTAATTGTTGTAATTGTGTTGGTTGGGTGTGGATGAATGGTCACACATGTGATGATTGGAAGTTATAAATTGTTGGTAAATGGTGGTAGTTGGATGAACTAATTCCATGGTTAAGAGATGTAGAGATTTATGCGCTCTAGATATTTGATAAAATGCCTAAATGACTTAAAACCTGGAAATTTTACTAATATTGGTCCAATTGAATTATAGTAATATAGATTGAAGTTGTAAGGGTAGTTGGATGTTTTAATATCACTAAAGAGCTGAATCTAGAAAGCTCGGTTTGTAGCGATTTTTGCCGAGGGATTTTCAAGGTTATTCATCTGGATCCGAGCCATTCGGAGTTGGATAATCGCGGAAAAGGCTTACCAGTGGATTGAGTTAACGTGTTTTGAGGTATGTAACACTTCTAAACTTGGAGATGAGGGTATGAACCCTGATTATACGTGTTATGTGGTTTGTTTGGAGGTGACGCACATGCTAGGTGACGGGCGTGTGGGCGTACACCTTAAAAATTGAGACTCAGTCGATTCCGTAGAGCTGTGTAGTCAATTAACATGTATTTTTCATGTGTTAGAGAAACTGAGTTATGACTTGTGTTAGAAATCATGCTTAGTCATTTCTGCTGTCAAATTATATGTTCAAACTGTAATTTTATACTCAGTCATATTTGTTCATTGCATATCATACCTCAGTCTCTGTTGTTATTTATTGATACATTATTTCATCATTTTGGGCTAGTTGCATGACATTGTGAGCCCGAGAGACTGGAGAGATTGATGACTGAGTGAGATCGATGGCCTGATTGTGAAGATACTATGGGATCGGGTTGCATGCCGCAACATGTTTTTATTTATTTATTTATTATATCGCTTGGGCTGAAGGAGCCCTTCTGGAGTCTGCACCCCCACAGTGAGTGCATTGGATATTATATTTGGGATGGAGTTCCATGAGCATGGAGTTTCCAT